>CAUYQG010280623.1:0-17002 GCA_963574415.1 Tarsius wallacei | reverse complement strand
GGCAGAAAACTTTTCTTTTGAATCCACTCCATACATCAGCCACTGCCACTTTTCTTCATTGAGAAACAGACCCAATAACATATGTATATGGAAAGGTTTATTTTAAGAAACTGGCTCACATGATTGTGGAAACTTGAAGAGTCCAAAATCTTATGGGGAATGCTGCAGAATGGAAACTAGGGAAAGAGTTTTGTTTGAGTCCACAAGCAGTCTGCTGGAAAATGCCCCTCTGGCTCAGAGTAGGTCAGTCTTTTGTGTTAGATCTTTTTTTTTTTTTTTTTTTTTGAGTTGGGGTCTCACTCTGTCGTCCAGACTGGAGTGCCCTGGCCGCTCCCGGTCACCTCAGCCTCCCAAAGCGCTGGATTACAGGCTGAGCCACCGAGCCCGGCTTGTGTTAGATCTTTAACTGACTGAATGAGGCCTACTCAAAGTCCACCTAATTCAATGTAAATTTCATCTAGAAACATCCTCACAAAAATATTCAGAATGTTTGGCTAAATATCTGGTGACTGTGGCCCAGTCAAGTTGACACAAAAAATTAACCATCAAGGTCAGAACGTGGTGGCCCATGCTTGCAAATCCAGCACTTTGGGCTACTGAGGTGAGAGAATTGCTTGAGCACAAGAGTAGGCAACATAGCAAGATCTTGTCTCTGCAAAAAATTTAAAAAATGAAAAATTACCCAGGCGTGACGGTGTGTGCCTGTAGTCCCAGCTACTTGGGAGGCTGAGGCAGAAGGATCACCTGAGCCCAAGAGGTCAAGGCAGTGGTGAGCTGTGATTGTGCCACTTCACTACAACCTGGGTAATATAATAGAAACTCCAATTAAAAAAAAAAAAACAGAAAAAAGATAATAAACCATCACAAGTTCCACTCTTTGTCAACTTGGTACCCCTCCCCATCTCTTCAAACCCTATTTAATCTCCAAATAAAAACTATAACAAGACTGTACTTCCATCTAACATGATAACAACCGTTCTGCTGTCAGCTGAAATGCACTAATCCTTTCCCTGGAGAGGATGTAAAGTCCTTGAATAATATTTTCTCTTCTTTTTGATATCCTGTAACTTAAACACTATGCTATAGAGTCAATACATCTGTTAAATGCTAAAGCAGTAAGAGGGAAGTCAACAAAGATATTTGATTTATAGAGATTAGATAAACATTCAATGAAAATAAAGAAGTACACCCATAGCAAATACAGTTCTTGTTTCTATAACCGAGCACGTGATCATAGCTAGCATTTCTAACTACCTTCTTTTACTACCTGCTCTGAATTTTCTTTGCCCTCAGTAAGCACATCAGCTGGTGATGTTTCTTCACCTGGCAGGATAACCCGAACTTTATTCCTGGAATGAGGGTTATTAGTAGTCATGCCTGAATCAGGCTGTTGCAGTTTTCCACTGACTTAATCGCAGGGAATAGTGAGATGTCCCAAAGAAGTTCCGGTATCCCAGACATACTCTTCCTTACTTACATTGTGTAGTAGCACCCAAATCCCTCCTTGGTGGTCAGGATCAATCATCTTAACCAGCAGAATTGTTCCTTTTTTTTGCCTGTTGATTTAGAGGCATGAAGAACCCAAAGTCACTGGGTGACAGTCTTAACTTCCAGGTCAATGGAATTGTTGTGTCTTCTGATGGGAGCATTCTACCCTTTGGAACGAAGACCTGTAGGCCAGGAGAACATACAGTCTCTGGGACAAAAAAACCTAACCTTACCATCCTATTTAATGTTGTCCATACATATTTCAGAAATTCTAATACCTCTTACACACTCTGATTTGTCTTTCTCTATAACACTGAATCTCATGATATAGTATATAGTCACACAATGTATAATATAGTCTACTCACTTATCGCATGTTTTATTTAAATTATTTAAAGCCAGACATCATTTTCCATTTTGTTTCTGGTGGACAGTATATTCCTGCACATAGCATGTGGTCAACTTATTATTTGAATGAATAAATTAGTCAGCAGTCAAATAAATGTATAAGTCTCTATTGTTACCCCTCTGCTTTAATCCACCATTGTCTCTGGCCTTGATTATTGCAATATCGTTCGAACCTTAAATCCTTTTTACAATGTAAACCACTTGGCTGAGTTCCCCATTTACAACTTCCTTTTCTGTTGCCACTATACACTCAGTGTATTCTTTCCCCACTGGATCAGAAGCTCCATAAAGTCAGAGATTTGGGACTTCACTTTTTTTTCTTTGTTTTTTGAATTGGAGTCTTACTCTGTCACCCAGACTGGAGTGCAGTGGCCACTCCCCGTCACTGCAGCCTCGACCTGCTGGGCTCCAGCGATCCTTCCGACTCGGCCTTCCAAGTAGCTGGAACTACAGGCGTGCACTACCACGTCCGGCTAATTTTTTTTGATTTATTGTAGAGATGAGGTTTTGAACCCGCGGGTTCAGGCAATCCACTCACCTCAGCCTCCCAAAGCACGGAATTACAGACTGAGCCACCGAGCCCGGCTTTTATCACTGATATATACCCTACTATCTAGAACCATGCTTGATGCATTAAGAAACACTCAAAGATATTCTTCTTCCTCTAAGTAAACTTTCAATTTTTCTCTGTCTCCAAAAAATAATTTTGAATCGGTGCACACTTTTTCTCTTCTATCTAAGGAAATAAGACGGTATATTTACACGGAACACAGTGCAGCAGTCAGAATATGGGATTGGTAAGTAAAATGTTTTAAAAAATTAAATAGAGGATAAAGCAACCTTTATGAAGGTTTAGGGGACACAGGTCAGAGAAGCTGTCACCAAGAAAACCAGGCTGTCTTCTAAAGCAGGAAGTTCTAAAAATCTCTCCCAGCAATTGCTAAAAATCCACGATTGTCTCATTCAAAGCCCCTGTCTATCTCAACAACCTCTGGAAAGCTCTACCTTTCAATTTGCATCATTAAATGGGTGATTCTCAAGAAAAATCTCCAGGTAGCTGTTTGGACCTCATATGTACCCATGCTAACTTATAACAACATCTGGGGAATGAGCGCTCTTTTGTCCCAGAATCTTTTTAAAAATGGACTATCATCGGCAAATTCTAACCTGTCATCTAAGGGAGGAAGGGGATCCTGGGGAATTTGGCTTTCCCTCTGCAACGCAGATTAAATCTCAGAAGTGGGTGACAGTGATACTAATCTGAAAACAAACAAGTACATGTACTTATCCAGGAAGTTAAGAGTCTTAGGGGAAAAGAAAAAGAAAAATATTTTCTCACTCACTTATTTTTCTTCATCGAATATTGTTGTTGTTATTCTTTGTTTAGTTTTGTTTTATTATTGTCTTTCTATCTTATCCTATGCATAAATCTTGGATGAATCTAACTTAGATTTATCACCCACAAGGCATCTAACTCAATTATCGGGTCCCAGCTGTTGTATTAGGTGTACAGTATTTCTGTAACAAAACACATCTTCAAGGGAAGTGTTTGATTTATCTAAAGTACTAACCAGACTGTGTATCGTTCCCTGCTCTAAGCTTATTTTTCTTTTTAAAAATCTCCCATCATATCAGAAGAAAAATGATCAGTCTTTCCTATGACACTACACACATTATCTTACAGAATGAAGAGATATTATTGCCGACATGATAATAAATATTCTAAAGATATTAGGAAAAAAGTTAACTATAAACAACACAACAAAAGAGGCCTAATACTGATTCCTACCTAAAATAATTAATTTAGGTTAAACAAATACCTGCTGAATTGACTTTTCACCTTCTCCCTTCTGAGCACAATATTTACCTCATTTTAGCTTTATTTCATGTTTTCCTCCTACCATCTATATATTGATTACTTTATAGTTAGATGCTGAGAGGCCTAGTGAAAAATGAAGGAATTATGAGATAAATATTAACAGGCAGTTAAGAATCTTTGTAAACGGTTTGGTGTCCCTAGAAATTTATACCCATATTTTACAGTTGCCAAGAACTACTGTCATGAGATCAAAATCAGCGTGACCCTCAATGTTCATAGCTATCCAAACAGTTATAAAATGCATTATGCATTTCAGTAAAGGTGAACATTTATCATGTGTGCCCTTGTTGTGTCTTTAAGTTGCCTACATTAAAAATTAAAGTATTTCTGATTAGAAACTTCTCCACTTGTACTCGCTAATCAAGTACACATTTCTGGATGGAGGCAGAATGATTACCATGTTTTTGTCCTTGTCCCAATTTAAGGCAATGCCTCTGTATGCCACTGGCAATGACAACTCAATAAAATTTTGCTGTCCAGTTGCCAGCAAAAAAAAAAAAAAAAATGATTCTATATTGTGACAAATATAATAAGCTACTTCTTAAATACTTTTAGACTTAGTTTACATGACATGCAAAGAATGAACAGTATGTGATCTCATATTGAGACAAATGAAATTTTCTCTCTCTTAATCTTTATTTGCATTAGTATACATAATTCAATGGTCCATTAAAATTATTTTAGGGTAATCCCTTCGGGTCCTCTCCCACTGTGGGAGCTTTTCTGTCCTCTTAATAAATCAACTCTGCTTTCTAGAATAAATAAATTAATAAATGAATTAAATACATTTTTATTTTATTTATAAATCAAATATAAATTTCTATAAGACGTAATTCTGCTAAAAACCTCTTCAGTGTGAACCAGTAGCTTGACCAATCGTTGCTTTCATCTCTTCAGGATGAAGCAACCACCCAGCCTATGAAAAACTTGTTATTCTAGAGATGTCTTCAGTTATTTTTCATGTTGCTTGGAGTATTTATTGGCGGATCCAATTTTACTTTTGTTTGCCTGCTTACTCTTATTTCCACAGAAAATTAAAGTATATTTACATTTTGGCTATATAAATCTCTGTATGATTCTTTCTGTGTGTCCCAGTGGGATTGTGCATAACAGTGTGTTTATTAATCAAAGCACACTGGTGGACACAACACAAAACACTGACATGTATACACAGTGGTAAAATATAACCCTCAGATATCTTTATTAAAACAAAGTTTTAGCAGGACATTTGTTGAAAACTTAATTTGTTCATTTTGTAAAAATTTATGATTTCCTTCAGTGATTAATAGCACACGTTCAGTCTCAGATGGACTAATGATTGATGTTTAATGTCAAAAATAGTTGGGCACAGACCTTTCTGCGTGTCACTGGCTGTGACTGTAATACAAAATGATGGTGCTCTAACAGGGAAGAAAACATGTCTCTTTGATTAAAGCTCCCACTGTTTACATGCAGGGCACCATGTACTGGTAAGGGAGGGACAAGCTGTCAATATCAAACAGTTTTTGATAATATGCTTTCAGGCATAAAGGTGACAATGTTCTGTAACCTTAATTCATGTCATTGTTTTATGAGCTTATGTTCACACCATTCATAGGAAATAACTAAGGGTGCTAATATTATACAAACTGCATAAATTAAACTGCCATAGCTGCTTGCCTTCTTGACAGTGCCGAATAATATTAGGGAAAGGTGTGATGCTTTGGAACTCACTCAAGTGACCTTTCCAGGTGTGTAAATTCCAGGTTTGCCTACTGTAATTATATTTGATGGGTGAACAGATATTACACATGCAAGAATTGAATGCAAATAGGGCCAATGCAGACTTTATGCAAAAAAAAGTCTAGTCTCTATAGCATATAATTTATGGGAAAAAAAAGTTTAAGTTTCCAGACTAAAACCATATAAAGAAGAACAAATTACTAGGAGAAGCAGGACAAGAAAAGACATAATAGGAGATAATGCTTGCCTATTCGTTGGAACATGAAACTATTATAGGTAGCACAACACATATTAAACACTAAATATTAACTAAGGGTGTTATAGTATTTGTACTATATCACTGTGACATATTAAAATTATGTTAAGTTTTTTCTTTTATTCTTTCCTTTAAATTTTTTTTTTTGTGTGTGGACAAGTTATATTTTTTTCTACCTGGGGCTTTGGTCTGATGGGATTGGCACATTCTTTTTTCTGTTTGGGAAGATGCTTCTAAGGGACCTCTTACTTATAAGGCTAACTTTGACTCTTGACTTTTCTAAGGGAGTAGAGATTGAAAATGTTTACTTAGCACATTACTCATAGGAGAGGAAAAGAAGATTTTTTAAAAATGACACTCTGTCATTTGACTTTAAAATAATAATTGGCAGCTATGATTGCCTTCATTTAACAAGGAGAAACAAACAATAAACAAAAAAAACCCATAAATACAACAAAATCCGAAGGCTTGTTTAATCTCTTCAGACAAAATTTGTAGGACTAGGAATGCCCAACTGAACCAAAATATCAGATTGTTTTAGGTCTTGATGTTCCCATTTTCAACAGGGAAACTGGAAGCTTGTCAGGTTGTCCTGGCATAAACACTGTGGCCATAACACTGTGAAGCCTACACCAATGTCGACATAGTCAAGCAGGATGCTGCTCTGTTGAGGATGGAAGAACCGGAAGAAACAACAACATTGAAATACAAACCTTCTTAGGTCTGCAAACACATTTTATTACAAATGAAAACATCCTATTGATTGGAAACATTAGAGATGAGACTGCTAGAAATTTGGAAAATCAAAAAAATAGAAGTTTCTTATTGGCATCTTAAGATATCTGAAATACACACACATATACACACACACACACACACACACACAAATAATGCATTCCTGAAGTATCACCTGAGACATCTCACTATCATTCCTGAGATAGTCAGTGCACTTTGCACCATTAACTCCTAGAACATGATTATTTTGAAAGTGGGAGAAATAATACAGAGGCAAAATTATCACACCAAAGTTTGAGATTTAAAATAAATACCATGTACCTTTTCTTTTAATTTCATTATTTTTGAAAAAGAAATCACTAAATCTTTTGTACAATGTAATCCAATGGAATATCCTTTCACTCTGAAATGTGAAGGTATGTATCTTCAGGGAACATTTTTTGTTCTCCGTTTTAGCGCACTCCATCCATGCACAATTTACATGTATCATTGATATTTGAATATGGTAATAAGGGAGATGTGTGTGCATGTAAAAACAGACCAACTCACATGTACTGAAATAATCATACTTTTTAAAAAAAATTCTTTGAAAATTTCTCAAAAAACAGAGTATCGAAAATAGAATATATGAAAGTATTATTCAATTAACATTATTCTGAAAAGCACAGCAGAAACACTAAACGAATATTTTAAATTCTAATTAGAAAAATTTTTGAGGGATCAGTTATCCATTCTCTGGCATATTGTTTGTTATGTAGTTAATGAATAGCTACCCGTTTAATTATATATGTCAGGAATAAGAATCAGATGAGCTGGCTTTCACTTTCTTTATATTTTTATTCTGTTAACCTATTTTTTTTTGTTTTTGCCAGAAAGAAATAAAAACTTTAATGGAATGTTGTTCTATAAAGCTTGGCAAGGTGTTCTCATTTCATATAGTAAGCAATAAATGAACGCTGGCATATAATATAAAAATAAGCAAACAGCAAATTTTCATTGTGTGGGCATCTGAACTGTTTTTTGAATTGGTCTACATTATAATTTGGTTATTCATAAGGTGATATATAATATTCTATATATAATTCATATATTATTCATAAAGTAATATATTATATCAAAAGTTATATGAGTACAACATTTTTTTGACATAACCAACCTAACGCCATCGGCAAAATGAATAATTTAAATAGGAATTTGACACTTGTAGAATAAAATAACCCAAGGGCTGACACGGGGGCTGAGCAAATGTGTTAGACCAGCAAATTCCCTCTCAGCTTCAGTGCCACATTATCAGGAAGATCACAGCTGTTAGTTCTCAGGAGGAACACTTTGGGATTATAAATAATCCTGCCATTTTAGAGTTGATCTCTCAAACACGTCGATTCTTAGAAAGAGTAGCATGTGGTAAATTACAACTACATGCGTGAGTGTGTGTGAAAAAATATGCTGACATTGTCTAGGGTTATTTTACTTCTCAAATGTTCTGAGCTTGAATGCATACATTAATTTCATAAGCTCATATTACTACCTATATTGTAAAAACGTTTCACATATCTTTACATCATTCGGTGAAATGATTTTCCAGTATTTAGTTGACGAATAATCCTATAGAAGAGGCCGCTTATATATTATATACCATGTTCAGCACATATCTCTCTACTGTATTGATATTCATAAATTTCAGTTGAAAGTAACAATCTCATCAACATGAGATGTGATATGTCAGAAAAATGTACTAGTATAATTTTTGATATATCACCTTATGAATAATATATGAATATATAATATGATATATCGCCTTATGAATAACCATACTATAATGTAGACCAATTCAAAACACTGTTCAATCAGAAGCCCACACACTGAATATTCATTGTTTGCTTATTTTTACATCATATGCCAGAGTTCATTTATTAAAGCACTTGGTATAATATATAATTTAAGGGGAAAATTATTTAAAGTGAATTTTTTTTGAGTGATAGACAAGGTGTAAGTGGAGGAGAAATGAACAAGTAAAAAGTAAAGAGGAGCCGGGCTTGGTGGCTCAGCCTGTAATCCCGCGCCTTTGGGAAGCTGAGGTGAATGGATTGCCTGAGCCTGAGGGTTCGAGACCCGCCTGGGCAACTTGGCGAGACCTCATCTCTACCATAAATCAAAAAATGAGCCGGGCGTGGTAGCGCGCGCCTGTAGTTCCAGCTCCTTGGAAGACTGAGGCGGAAGGATCGCCGGAGCCCAGCAGGTGGAGTCTGCGATGGCCGGGAGCCGGCCACAGCACTCCAGTCTGTGCGACAGAGTGAGACTCCAACTCAAAAAAAAAAAAAAAGTAAAGAGGAAAAAAAAGCATAATACAAATGCCTGAAGATAGTATTAAGTATATTTTAAAATATTTTACGGAGCCAATGGGCCCATTTCCAGACTAGATTATCCTAGGGGGAAAAGTAGCCAGATGCAGAAAGAACAGAAGGAAACGTCACACAGAAAAAGGAAGAGAGGGGAAAACATAATAAGATAAAATAGAGAATGTCCAACTGTTAACTTTACCATCTTTCAATCACAATTTAATTATGTCAGATAGTTTAATTTGCTGCTCGTGCATCCTTTGGTTCTCCTTACTTCTGCTTACTCCCTGTTGATTTCACTTTCTAAGCAGCTCTCAGCCTACAAAGTTGTGATTTAAAGTAAGTCTGAGAAAGACATTTCAATTTCTGTCTCAGCTCTCCCAGTTTTTGTTCAGCTTGCTCTTGTATGAGGGAGGGTAAGATCAAGGGTCACTGCCCACAGGGGCACAACTTGAGTGAGAAGTCTTTGATGCCAGACTTAGCTTGAACAAATGCTCAGCCAGGGTGGTCTGACAAAAAGTGGAAGAAACATGAATTCTAATATGGGAGGAATACAAAAGGGCAGATCAGGAAAGAATTGCCAATTCGTAGAAAGCATAGCAAGGTTAGAAGCTGAATGAATACTGTATCTTATAGTACCTACATTCTAGCTTTCTGTGCAGCAATCAGAGTAATCTTTTAGAAATGCAAATTTCAGTTTACTTCCCAAATGAAAGAAAACCATATTGAATGAATTCTCATTGTTCTTAGCATATAGAACATAGATGTGTGTGTGTGTGTGTGTGTGTGTGTGTGTAATTCCTAACAATATTGAGTAGATCTTGCATGTATATTCTTTTATTTTATGTTCTGCCACTTTTAACCTTGGTCTCTCTTATAAACACATTCAACTAGTCATGAGTTCTTTATGCACAAAGATTTTGCATATGCCAGTCCAGCTGCTTGGAAACTCTTCCTCACATTCTTTATCTGTTTAATTCCTGTAAAGGTGATATGTTTTTGTCTGCACAGTAGTTTATTTGACTGTATGTTTCAGGTGGTGGGTATGTGGTCCAGACCTAGCAAAACTAAGTACCCCTATCAACTGCTCATACTGCCTTTTTTTTTTTTTTCTGAAATGCCTTATGCCTTAAGACAGGGAAAGAATATTCCCTCAGCCTTTTATCAGAAAAGGTCTCTCTCTCTCTCTCTCTCTCTCTCTCTCTCTCTCTCTCTCTCTGTCTCTCATTCCCCCTTTCCCTTCTCTCTCCCTCTGAATTATAGGTCTGAGAAATATGCCTAGAAAATTATTGATAATTATCTTTTCCACCATCTAAGAACTGGAAATTAAGAAAAATATATAGAAAGAGCTAGAAGATAAGCGATGCAGAGAGTAGATACCAGTCTGAGAGAGAGAATGATTATGCCTTGACAGCATAATTGGAGGAAGCCAGCCATTGTACTAACATCTGAAGTCACAGACATACCTTGGACTTTACTTTTCCAAGAGCTAATAAACCCTTTATACCTATAAACTTAGATTTCAGAAACTTCTGACTAAAAAGTCATCAGTAATATTGAAATCGGTCTCCAAAAGTGGTTGTTACAAAGGATAGACCCTGTTATTTGAAACTGACTGAGGCAAACACAAACAGAAGCAACTTTTTAGTTTGTTATAGAATAGTGAACGATTTTATTGAATTATTTCCTGTTGAATCTCTTGGGAAAGAGAGCCTGTACTGGTTGAGGGCAGAGCTTTAGGAAAATTGCAGAAAAAATGTTAAGAAGTTGTTACTTGCGGCATACAGTATGTTCTTAAAAACAAGTAATAAATTTCTGTTCAAGTTAGTTTAAATAAAAGCAGTGGGGAAAGAGTATATGGCCTTGCTTTAAAAAAAAAGTCCCCTCTTCCTGTTTCCTGTGATCCACAGTGCTGAAGTGTATGTAGGACTGCTCTTCACATCAGCCAGCCTGTTGGTAGGTTGTTTACATAAGACCTTTCATAGCTAGGTATTCACTTTATGTCAAAACATGTGTGGCCATGAGCTTAAATTATGAGATTCATTAGCTTTACCATGCACTTCCAATACCCAGCAGCACTTGGCATAATTTCAAGGTAGAATGACGTGTTAAAAGTCACCTGAAAGTGCCATTTGAGGATATCATCTTGTAGATTTGGGAGAAGGTTGTTCTCCATGATGCGTTATAGCTGTGGACCGGTGGCTGATGCGTAGTTCTAAGTTCCACGTATAAAAACCAAAGTATAGAGAAAGAACAGGACTGACCTCATTCATTAATACGTCTGATGATTCACTTTGGCATTGTGCTTCCTGTCCTCACAAATATGGACTGGGCCATATGAGAATTCTCGGTTTTCAGCTGGGGAAGTGTGATGTTTATAGTGGATAACAGAGTTACTATTCCACTGAACCATACAGTGTACCTGGACACTCTGGGCCTCACCCCACTGGACTGGCAGGCAATGAAGGAATTACTTTACTATTGAAGGTATTCCACCCTAATTACCCCAAGAAGCTACAGCACTTATAACACAATGGAGAAAAGGGAGAGTATGTCTGGAGACATAAGATGTCATGGGGTGTGTCTCAGTGCTTCTGTACCCAGTGTTGTATTTGTGGCAAACACAACCTGAAAAAGGCAAGTCAACAAAAAGCTAAAAGACTCTGGGATATGAAGGCCTGTGTTAGCATCCCATGGTGCAGTGCTGAAGTACCCATTAAGGATAGTGTGTAAGCAAGTGTAGATGATCAGTTATTCTTTGGAAATAATATCCCTGTATGCATAAATATGTATTATATTTCCTATATTACGTTGCATATTCTTTGATATCATGTTGTTTCAGTGAAGCCTAAACACTAGCCATTCTGTTTCCTCTGTCCTTTATTACTGGAATCCTCCTTTAAGAGATACTGCTTTCCAACATCCTTCCTATGCCCTCCCCTGAAGTGACAGCATTGCAAGACTGTCATTGCTTTTTGCCTGCACATTTCAAGATAGTTCCCTTTTCATTTGCTTGCTTGATCAGCAAATTTTCCATCAAGTTCAAAATAGTTCTATATTTAGGTATACTCTCTTCTCAATGTTATCTGATTTCTAATACCACTAGGATCCCCTTGACCTCTTTACTTTGGATTCCACCCAGATCTCAACAGTGGCATATGGTCCAATGCCAGTTCTTCTGGCCTTGTTTATGTCTACACTCTTGGTTATATAATTTCCTCTGCCTTCTATTTATGCCAAACACATTGATTTTAGGTGATTTCCATTTGTTCTGGTCATTCTTCTATGTGACCGTAGGTAAGGCACAGGGTGATGGCCGCGAGTAAGGCATGGGGTTATTTTGGTTTGTGTGGCTGACATTAATACATAAAAAAGGCGAGACCCTCAATATGTCACTGATAACTTGTTTAGCTCTTTAAATTATTCTCATAGATGTATATGAAAAATTTGGAGGCATTTATTTTAAATTAGAATTTCTTTAAAATTGATAAATATCTTGCGAGCTGTCATGATTCTGTCTTTTCTGCTGTTACTTGTTCAGGTATAATGCTTTAAATACAATGCTTTAAATACTATCGCCATCTTGAAAATATTGTGACTCAATTAAGGCTATGTTCAAATTCTACCTTCATTACAAAAAAACCCCTTAATCCTTCTTATGCTATTAAACAATATGATACTCGAAACACTGTTAGGATATATGAGTTATCTTGTCATATTTATTTAACACACTGTGGAGCATATTTGTAACTCTTTCTGTGGCCAGCTCTGTGTAATAACACAATAGTTGCTCAAAAACTAATGAATAAAATATATTCAATATCGGTTCCTCAAATAATAGATATTTTCTCTAATGTTAAAAGCATTAGAAGCAGAAGAACTCTAAAATGATACAAATTAATCAAATGCCTTCAAAAACGATGGCCCATCTAATTGATATCAGCACTTCATTTTTCTTTGTTTGAAACTGAACTTCCTCTGAAGGGAATATTATCTCAAAAGGCCATGTCCCATTCTGTTTGGACTAACCCCTAGTAGTATCAGCATTAGCAGTGGAAAGCTCAAGGCAAGTGTCACTTTGTATTAAATGCAGCATGAGAATAAGAAGTGCCCCCACTGACCTGAAAGCATACACACAAAGGTGAGGTCACTGCCAAACTTTCCCTTAGGTTCTTCTGTTTACATCACACCACACAAATTTGCGAATGAGATGACATGTTAGACTAACATAGTGCAGTGGGAAGCTGATATGTTGCCAGGAAAGAAAACAGTCGAACACAAAGCAGGTTACCATTGAAATGCGAAGATCATTCCATAATAGTTACAAAGGTGTC
Organism: Tarsius wallacei; assembly: GCA_963574415.1. Lineage (NCBI taxonomy): Eukaryota > Metazoa > Chordata > Mammalia > Primates > Tarsiidae > Tarsius > Tarsius wallacei. The sequence goes on along the minus strand of CAUYQG010280623.1, from coordinate 3,841 downwards.
ATGATGAAGGCATCCTACTATTTGCAGGTGTAGGTAACACAAAGCAGAAACAAACAAGTGTTAATGACACTTGCTTGCATTGAGTTTTCCAGTTAAAAATCTCATATTCTCTGTATTTCTTAACTCAATAAACATTTGGTCATTCTCCGTAAACCAGTTAATAACCTGAGATAATGAAAGTAGATTCTACTATACAGTACTCTACTATTAATCTTTACTTGAACTACCAATTTTTTAATGAATTCATCAAAAGAGTACTTGCTTTATTATTTCATACTGAAGACTCATTGGAAGTCTGATGATGATTTGGAGTCTTAACTGAACCACGGTGGAAGTAATCAATGAAAAAAATTCCTGATTACCCAGGACACTTTACAACTGAATCATGTAGTTTTCTAAGAAGGAAAAAGATTGTATTCAGGCTATCTGTTGTGGGACAAGCTTGTTTTAAAACGATAAAGTTCAACGGATCTTTGCCTCAGACCAGAACACTAATGAAAAAATATTATGCATTTTCAGGGCCTAGTACATTGCTTGAGAAAACAACCACATTAATATGTTTTGTTCAGGGGACTGTGGTTGACAATAGCTTTATTTCTTAAGTTTTGTTAACAATGGATAAACTTTAAAGAATTGAAAGGGTTTAGATTACTTCCTCCCAGCATGATCCATTTGCTGTGCTACTTTCCAGCCATCTTAATTGAGGCTAAAAACTGCAAATTGGATTCCAATGTGTCCTTTACTAGCTTACTGTTTTCCTAGCCAATCCATATTGCCATTGTTTTTGCATTCTGATGTAATCCATTATTATCACTTGGCTAAGCAAACACAGCTGGGTAGTAATGAATGAAGTTTCTACGTTTATAGATAAACTTAGCTGTAGTGTGGCCCTATAGCTCATTTTCTAAGACAGAGAGAAACGATCCGACAACTTTACCCTCTGATCCAGCATTACAAAAGATGCAAATGTTCCACTGAAATAGCAGGTACAGTTCCATCATGGAGCCTTTGCCTTTGTTATTGAATGCAAATTAATATGTTAGATAAAGAGATACATAAGTGTAACACAGTCCTTCCACTGTTTCTACCGCTTAGTTTATAATAATTTAAAATAACAAATGACTTTGTGTCAATTTAGGGTAGAGAGTTTGAACAGTTACAGGGAATTCTTATACTGAAACGCATCGTTAACCTTTAAATTGTCTGAATTTGGTTCTCCGCTTAATTTTAATATAATAAATCATTAAATATAAAGCCTAAGGTTTAATTTCAATATCTAGAATCCAGATCCAGTTTAATTCCATTGCCATGTTTATTTTTCAATTCCACTGCACTTTGTCTACTGAAGAAAATTTGAACATACAAACTCATATCTTAAGTCTATGGTTTAACATGGTGTCTTATTCGTTGCAGACTTCATATACCAAAAACTGAAGTTAAAATTTTAAAGCTAATTCTTGCCAATTAAAAATTGCCAGCCATTTTTATATATAGCAGAAACAAGCTACAGGTGTCAGGATGTCATGCTTTACTATAAATTAAATGCTGTTTCACCCCGCTGAGTTCCCAGTCTGAAGTTTCTAACATTGTAAACAATTAAGTTTGCATGCTCAGTTAATACTGGCACCTGGGAACCTGATAATTTGTATGTACACAAAACTCAGGCTTCCATTCACAATTTCCTTGCACAAATAAATCTGCGATAGCCAAAAGACCAGAAATGATTTAATAGTCCCACAAAAACTCAGACCTACAATGGCGTTCTGCTTGTCTGTCAATTTGCAGTTGTCAGAATTGCTATCAATTAAATAAAAACAGTAAGAAATGCTCCTTCCAAGAAAATTCTCTTGGGAACAAACAAAAGATTCAGAAACACTAATTGGCTCATTTTGGATAATTCCTGAGCTCTCTTCATTTTCTCTCTTTAGAATATGTAGTATGGGCAGCCAGCTTGCTGTAGCTTTGAAAGAGGCATTCTTTCTTATAATATGCATTTAAAAATAAGACTCGAAACTAGCCAAGCCAGCTAAAAAACAATTAACATTGATTCAGTGTGTTTTTAATCCTTTAATCAGTTAAATGAACTTAATGCTGACTTGCTGTTTTTACCTCATTTGTCAATGTTCTTGCATTCTGTTCTACAAAGTTTACCCAGTCTCTTATTGTATTGTATCTATGTTGTTCAATTTGGTGGATATAACAAGAATTATAATGCCATACCTTAAAAATAAAAGTGTGACTATTTTAATGCATTGTGGTAATTTGTATGATGAATGATCTTTTAATTTTTGTTCTGTAGTCTCTTAATTTCAGTCCTTCACTGAATTTCAAATTTTATATTCCTCATTTATTTTTTTGGAAGCCTCATTTTGTTCCATTAAAATAAATCTTAAATGTTATCTCTAAATAAGGTTGCCTGTTATTCATCTCTTTATTGCCTCAAAAAAAAGATGGCTAATAGAAAAAATATTGTGAAATCAATAAAAATAAATTGAATTAACTCTCTAGTTTAAACGTAATGGCTTGAAACCAATAAATATCTTTTAAATCTGTGAAAATAAATACCAGGTAATGATGAATAAGTAATGAAGCACCATATGCATGTATATTTGTCAGACAATCATGCTACCTTTATGAATAATATCAATTCTGCCTACATCTAAAATTAAATTTATTAAGAAACTTGACATTAACCAATAGTACTGTTCAATATACACATAGGGAAATACTGAAGGGATAAAGCAAATGTATGGTATAAGGTAAGAACTCAATTTTATTCCTTCGTAGTTAGAGATATATTTTTCTGAGCCTCATTTATTTAAGAAACTATCCTTTCCCTATTGTGTCTTCTTGGTATCCTTGTCAAAAATTAGCTGACAGTGTATGCTTGAATTTATTTCTGGGCTCCCTATTTTATTTCATTGTTCTGTGTGTCTATTTTTAGCAGTGCTATACTGTTTGGATGAATACAACTTTGCAATATAATTTTAACATTTTCAAAAAGGGTAACTATGTGAGATGATGGCTACATTGATCTACTTGACTATCATAGACATTTCACTATCTACATGTATATTAAAACATCATGTGGTACACCTCCAATACAGTCATAAGTTTCTTGAAAGGTGGGAATATGTTCTAAGAAATACATCATTAAGTGATTTCATCACTGTGCAAACATCACAGAGTATACTTAAACCTAAATGATATGGCCTACAATACATCCTGGCTACATGGCGTCTCTTATTGTCCCTAAGCTACAAATCTGTACAGCAACTGTACTGAATAATGGAAGCAATTGTAATACAATGCTAAGCATTTGTTTAACTAAACGTTCTAAAACTAGAAAAATACAGTAGAAACATGGTATAGAAGATGAAAAATGATTTACTTGCATAGAGAGGCTATCATGAGTGGAACTTGCAGAACCAAAACTTGCTCTAAGTCAGTGAGTGAGTAGTGAGTGAATGTGAAGACTATAAACACTAAACACATAAACGACACTAAAAGTATAACAATATTTTTTTCTTTTTTTCAATAATAAGTGAACTGCAATTTACTGTAACTTTTGTATTTATTGAAATAACTGTTAGTGACCTAAGTTAGTGACCTAACCAAGGTAACTCAATTTTGTAGTAGTTCTTCCATTTTGTCTTCCAGTTTCCCTTCTCACCCCTCCTCTGTGTGACCACCCTAAACTTTCCAGTAGGCCATAAATCATGTCCTGCCATTTATGGCTTTTCCCTTCCCTCCCCTGGAAGGCTATAACATTCCTGAAACTGTTCTGTCACGCTATGTAATTTACACTCTCCCCTCCTGCGGCTAATTTACACTTCCCCCC
>CAUYQG010280615.1:0-12419 GCA_963574415.1 Tarsius wallacei | reverse complement strand
GTGTATAAGAGTGCTTTTGAGGCAGGCATAGCTAGCATAGCACATCACATAGTTTAGATGTTTTTTTCTTAGGCAAGTCTAATTTTGACAAATGAAGAACAGGGTGGTTAAGCATTCAGGCATCTTTCTTATTGGTACACGCCCTTCACCTGACCAGCCAGGCATATCAGACCTGGTCACCTTGTGGGTTGGAATGTGGAATGACTAATGCAGTTAATCACAGAAACAATAGGGGATTGCCCAAAATATAGAGACATGATGTTCTAAGAAAAGCCCAAATCTAGTTAGACAGTAACTTTCATTATTTAGAAGTTCTGTGGGACATTAAATGGTTGAAAGATAGTAATCAAAACTTGTGATCAAATACATACAGCCCTCCATGCTGTCGTTTGCTTAATTATCATTGTAGACATTATATAAGGCTTCTTGTTAAACTCAAATGTGTGTTGTTCTTTTTGAGACACCCGTGTTCTCTCTTGGATGTGTTTCTGCTCTAAAATAAACTTTCCTTTAAACCTTACTTTGGGCTTGCTTTAAAATTCTGTTCTGTGGTGAAGTCAAAACCTACAGAGCAACTACACCCCATGTACCCTGACATCACTTTGTTTCTTCTTCTTTTTACTATCACAAATATCATAATGTGAAAATAAAATTTAGAAGCTCATTTAAAAAGTAATATGATCTCCATATACATTTGTGGAACATTGATGTCTATAAAATTTATACTTGCTGATTTTTGATATTTTCCCTGTTCAAAAGGACAGGAGTGGAAGAAAATATTCAAACATTTGCAACTTGGTTCATTATTACTTAGCTTCTAGCCCTCTTTGATGTTCTTAATCAACACCTTTGCCAAGGTTTTGACTTAGTCCAAGTTTTTTGGTAAAGAATAATATTCCCAGTGTATTGGTAAAGTATGCTGGAGGAATGGGAAAGGGTCATGAATAATTACACTTATCACTTCAATAACTTTGTCTATGTTTACTAAAGAATTTGTCAAACAGGAAAATGGAGGTAAATTACAGCAAATTGAAAATGTTAACTAAATGAGAGGCCTAGTCGAACCTCTTTGGGAGTAGTCATGTAATTACATTTCCCTGAGTAAAGAATCAATTCAGTAAACTTCTTTTCACTTCAGAAGGAAGTTTGGATTGATTTTTGGCCCTACCTTAGCATTCACCACTCCAGAAGTGGTGACACGATATTCTTTTGTGTGACTAATAAAGTCTAGAAAGTAACCATTTTCACTTCCCATGGATTCTATACATACTGGTTTTTGTTGATGCTGTTTATTTTATTTCAGGGTTGTGGGGTACATGTGAGGATTTACTGTGTAAGTAAATTGCATACAGGTGAGGTTTGGGCTTTTAGTAGTTCCTCTCTCCCCTGACATTGGACTTGGAACCCGAGTGCATGGTTGTGTGCCCCTTAACTCTTCTCTCTCCCTTTTTTAGCAGTGTCCAGTGTCTGTTGTTTTCACCTTTGTGCTCATGTGACCACACACACATTGTTAACATCCTATATTGGTGAGATTATGTTTCTCAGGTATCTGTTATTTATTTAGTAATTAATACTTATTTAATTATTAAATACTTGTAATAATATTAGTTACCATATTTGGTCATCTTACTTCTGATTTATTCCATAGATCATAACAAGTAAAATAAGCATTTACAGTGTATACAGAAAAAAACGGACAAAATAATTTAGGGCATCTGTCTTTCTAAAAAGTTATTCACCTACATTCCCTATAATATTTCAGTCTTAAAATCCTCACAGATATTATAATATCCTTGTCACTTTACTCTATAGGACTGATGGGAAGGAAACAGTTGATCATGAAAAGCAGAAGCACCTGGATGATTATTGATACTTTCAACTGTTCCATATAACTTATTTTCCTTGAACTAGATGCTTTCTGAATGTACTATCTCTTTCTGTTCTGGCAATAGCAAAATATATTTTATTAATCAAATTCCTCAAATACTAACTAATCTTTGTGGCTTTCATTATTTGAAAGCAGGAAAAGAAAAAAAAGAATACAAGAAGGTATATATTGAATTACTTAGTTTTATATATATTGCAGAGTGAATGTGTATATTATTAAGTATGTTGTATGGGATATGAAGACTTCAAATATCTGTAGTTTTTTTCCCCATTTTTTTCTTTCAAATAAAGTCCTTACATAAGCTTAAATATTGTGTATTACTTATTTTCTTATCTCAGCAAATGTTTCATGACATTCAGTTTACTGAATATGAAGGAAAACTGGCTGTGACATCTGTCAACACGTTGACTTCCAGGGTTGATACAGATGGTCTGAGCCGATCCCTGGTCTCCCTTACCACTTCGTTTGTGTCCCTTCCAGAGCTACGTGCTCATTCAAAGCAAATGACCTTCTGAAAGAGGACCAGTAATGAAGGGTATTTAGAAGGTACAATCCCTTTGTACAATTTTCAGGCATGTTCACACTTTATTCAAAGGTACATAAATCTGTAGAACAAATAGACACATTTTGGTTGGGTGAGTTCTTTTTCTGAAAGCAGCATAATGAATACAAAGACTTGACCTTGGGTGTCTACAAACATGCCTGATAGTTACAAGCTTTGTGAATTTAGTAAGTTACTTTATCTTTTCAGTCTTAGTTTCTTCAACAAAATAGGTGAATACTGTCTCAAGGGGTTGTTTGCAAATACCAAATGCATTCATTAAATCAGTATTTTTGAGTACTAATTTCTAGGTTTTGGGGCTATAGCACTGAAGAAAGCAGATATAAATAAGTTATAAACAAATAATTAAAATATCCATGGGGAGACAGGCAGTAAACAAATACATTTGTAAGATATGTACTATGGTTGATGGTGATAAATATTATGAAAATGAGAAACCAAAAAAGGAAAATGCTGGAAAGACAGAGTTGCTATTTTAAGTCAGATGACAAGGAAAAACTGTATTGAGGTGGTAATTTTGAGCAAAAATCTGAAGGGGATGAGTGGAAGCAAGACATTTCGGGGGGAAGAAATATGACAATAAACATGTCAATTCATGTAAAAAAGTCAGCACAAGTGCTGGCTCAAAGTATAGTAAGTGCTTAATGAGTACTTATTGTTATAAATAAATTACTCTTGGTTGGGAAGATATGTTTGATATGAAATTTGTGGTTTCACTTTTAATCATAGAAGTCACATGTGACTTAGTTGATACTCTCGTATTTGGTTGCTTCTCTTTTTCTCATCTGACATGTGAAAACATAATCCACATAATAAAACATAGTCTCAAAATCTTGTGGTCAGAAAGATAACTGAATTGTTTTAGATACTTCTGTTTTTTCTAAAACTTAAAAAATAATTATTCCTTACAAAATTTGAATAGAAAGTATTCTTTAAAAATTATACATAAACTGATAAAAGCAGATTTGTTTTTAGTGGATGAGTCTTTTAAAATACTTAAAGCTTGTTTTTACCTTATTATAGAAAGAAAGCTAAAAATAGATGAGCCTGAAACATTGACTTTTATCCATCTTGAATTTCATGGAGCATCCAGAATGATGCATCTTTCCCTTCAAATATTTATCCATCACTTCCAGACAAGTAGTGTATGAGGTAATAAATAACAGACAGCTAGAACAGGAGAAAACAGTTTTTTAATGCCTTGTGCTTAAACTGTCACTCTGGCAGGAAGTAATAACTGAATGCTGCATTATTTAAGGCAAGGTAATAGACTACTTCCTTTCAGAGGCAAATTACTTTGGGATCTACAGCCTTACCCTCAGAAACCAGGGTTTCCTCAGTGAAAGACTTGAGTTGTTAGATTTTGATGTGATGTAATTGACTACTGAATCCTAACGTTTTACATACCCGGAAAGAGTTTTCTTTAAAGCTTCTGGCCATCATTCATCATTAAATGGTCTGTTCATTGCAACTTTTCCATATGGGAGTCTGTAGGGTGCATTTTAAAGAGCATAGACTTGGAGCTAGAATGATCTGCATTTGACTTTACTAATTAATTGTATGCTTCTGGATAAGTTACCTAATGTCCTCAAATGATTCCGTTTCCTTACCTGTCAAGTGGAAGTAGTCACACTAACTTAAATAAATGAGTTGCTGAGAAGATTAAACAATGTATGTCATGAACTGGACCTTATCTTTTGGTGTCAACAAGTACTACTCATAATTGTGTCAAAGGTAGCAAGTTATAAAACAAATATGTGTTTAGATGTTGAGTTATAAGAATAGGTGTTGCAATTCATTTACCTGTTAGAGAAGGCACCTGGAAAATATGAATACCCTTTCCTACTCCTTCTCTTCTTTTGATATTTTTAAAAATCATAAATAGTTTGTGGTCCCAGAAGATCATGTTTTACCCAGATATCTGTCCAATTTTTAAAAATCATCTGGTAAATATAAAAGAGCAGAGATGTATGTCAACCCTGTTGTTAATGGTGATAAGAGTTGATTGACAGAATTTGGGCCTACTTAAATGCCAATTGTTTTTATACAATATCTACTCAATTGAATAATTGTGCTTGATGTAAAAAAAAAAATCCACTGTTGAATATGCCTTACTCTCAAATACACTTATTTATATTACTAATGACTTGCCTGCTTTTGTATGATAGTCATGATATTTCCCCATCATGATCTCAGAATATAAAACTTCTCTTTATAGTGGCTTATTACTTTGTTTTGTAGGGTAAGAGATCAAAGTGGGTCAATGAGTAGAAAACAAAGTTAGTTGTGCTTTTTCACTTTTTAATTTCCTTATTATGGAAAGATAAATTTTCACAGATTATTGGATTTTACTTTTTAAAATTTTCACTCCTTATTAAAATAACTTTAAAATTTTTCTGGACAGGATATGAATTTAAACAAAACAGCATGTACAATAGTGTTTCAAGTTGTTATGGAACCAAACAGGGTTATTTTCTTTAGTTACTGGGATTTTAATCATGTAAAATTTTTAATTAGCAGTATTTTATAAATACATACTGTGTTTTGTTTCTTCTGTTAATATTATTTTAATATTTTAAACAATATTGATAAAAATAAGATCTTGCTGAAAATTGTTTTATAGTGCACATTCCTAAACACATTAATCTTTTGAACATGGAAACATGTGACCATTTCTATCTTTATTCTTTTATGTATAATGGTCTTCTCATTCCAAGTTCAGTACATTTCATTTCATTACAGTCATCTCCATTTTGAACTTCAAGTATAAAACCGTTGACATCATAAGGAAATTGAATTGCACTGATTCTATGTCATGACCTAAATGGTTAATTTAAAAGTAATAATTACATGCATTACAAACTCTAAATGGTAAGGATATTTGTTTCTCCTCTGTAGCTTTGAAAGTGCCTTGATAATAGTTACTCAAACATTTTGAGCACAAGCTATTAGCTGTTAAGTAGTGCTATTTGAAATTAAGTAGTTTATTTGAAACCTGTTACATTTAGATGCTCACATTGCTATTGTTTACCAAGGGACACTATTTTTTGCAATCTATTTACTAAATTTTTACCTGTTGTTGACATTTTCATATGAGATCTGAGAGATAGTCATAGAAGGATCTAGATAATACCCTCAGAATTCTATAGCCCCAAGTTTCTGTGATTGAATAGCCAAAAATTTAAATCATTTCCTTTATTGTCTATCATGTTCATGCTACATCTGAAAAAAGCCAACAAACTATTGAAATACAAGTGTTATTTTTTTCCATGTTGGAGGCAATTTTTTTAATATTGAAAAAAATAATGATTTGAAAAAAATACCCAAGTGACATCCTCTTCAATAAATGGTGCTGGGAAATCTGGAAAACCATATGCAGATTAATGAAACTGGACCTCTATCACTCACCATATACAAAAATCATTTAATATGGATTAAAGACTTAAACGTAAGACCTGAAATTATAAAATCACTAGAAGAAAGTATAGGGAAACGCTTCAGAACATTGGTCTAGGCAAAGATTTTTCTGGTTAAGACTTCAAAAACACAGGCAACAAAACCAAAAATAGACAAATGGGACTATATTAAAATAAAAAGCTTCTGCACAGCAAAAGAAACAACAAAGTGAAAAAACCTATTGAATGGGAGAAAATATTTGCAAACTACTCATCTGACAAGGGAATAATATCCATAATATATAGGAAACTCAAACAACTTATCAACAATAAAGCAAATAATCCTGTTTAAAAATATGCAAGGACACAGACATTTCTCAAAAGAAGATATACAAACGGCCAACAGGTATATGAAAAAATGTGCAGCATCACTAATCGTCAGGGAAACATAAATCAAACCACAATGAGATATCATCTTAGATATCTTAGTGAACTCATATACTGTTGGTAGAAATGTAAATTAGAACAGCCATTATGGAAAACGGTAGAGAGATTTCTCAAAAAACTAACAATAGTACTACTACATGACCCAGAAATTTCACTACTTTTGATATTTATCCAAAGAAAAAGAACTTAATACACCAAAGACTTGTCTTCACTCCCATGTTTATATTGTGCAGCACTAAGCACAATAGCAAAGATGTAGAATCTACTTAAGTGTCCAACAATGCATGAATGGATAAAGAAAATGTAATATATTGTAATATATATACACATATGTATGTATACACACACACACACACACACATATGTATATACACACATATATATATATTCATTAAAAAGTATAAAATGTCACTTGCAGCAACATGGATGGATGGAAGCAGAAGTCATTAAATTAAGAAAAATAAGCCAGGCACAGAAAGACAAATATCATGTGTTCTTAATCATATGTGGGAGCTAAAAAAGTTGATCTCATGGAGATAGAGAATGGAATGATAGATACCAGGGACTGGTAAGGTTTCACGGTTGGGTGGGGGTAAGGGGTTGAGAAGAGATTGTTTAATGTGCACAAGCATACAGTTGGGAGGAGCAAGTTTCAATGTTTGATAGCAGAATAAAGTGACTATAGTTAATAATAATGCATTGTATATTTTAGTAACTAGAAGAGAGGGCTTGAAATGTTCCCAACACATAGAAATGATAAATAGGTGATGAATATCCTAAGTACCCTGACTTAATTATTACACATTTTATGCATGCAACAAAATTTCACATGTACCCCAGAAATATTTACAAAAATGGTGCATAAAAAAATAAAAATAAAGAGTACCTAAGTGGTTAGTGAAAAAAAAAGCAAGAAAAAATCTTTTTTAGTCTAAATATTAATGTGTACAAAAAATTTATAATGTTCATTGAATAATACTTGTATCTGTGAGGACTGTCCAATATAAAAAAATAGTTAAATAATTTACAGCACATCCATATATTGGACATTATACATGTTTTAAGGATATTATATAAGACTGGTTTATGACAGAAGAAATATTCACAATAGAATTCTATGTTAAAAATATAAAACTGTATGTTCACTTTGATCCAGTTTTCATTTATATAGATATACACATGATTGCACACATATTCATACATGTTTATATGGTTTAGAATTTCATAAAACCAAATATATATATATATATATATATATATATATATATATATATTTTTTTTTGAGTTGGGGGTCTCATTCTGTCACCCAGGCTGGAGTGCAGTTGCATGATCACAGCTCACTGCAGCCTTGGTTTTCTAGGCTCAGGTGATCCTTCTGCCTCAGTCTCCTGAGTAGCTGGGACTACAGGTACACAGTACCATGCCTGGCTAATTGATTTTTGTAGAGACGAAGTCTCCCTATGTTGCCTAGGCTGGCCACAGACTCCTGGGCTCAAGCAATCCTCTTGCCTTGGCTTCCCAAAGTACTAGGACTACAGGCATGAGCTTCTATGTCCGACCACAAAGCCCAATCTTGATTTCCTCTGCCAAAACTTTTTTTTTTTCAAATCATGTTTACAAAACTGTTTTGTAGCAAAATCTTGGTGGTTCTTTTATGAGTAGTATGTCAAAAATAATCTAAGTGGGTATTCTATCTTTAAATTACTGAATTTTCGAAGTGCTTATATTAAAATAAGTATCAATAAAATACACTAATAGTATTTCAAATAAAATCATAGTAATCAGGTGACGATTGAATTTCACACTTTCAAAAAGCCTCCCTGTTATTGGCATGTGGATGAAATTTAAATAAAAATATTTGCTGGTGTTTTTGCTTACCCAAAGGCACAATATGAGCCTAATGCATTATTTTAATCACAATGCCAAGATTTGAAGGTTTTTCTGCATGGCCTTCATTTCAGTAGGTAATTATGGGGAGTCTAGTTTATATTAGGCTTTTTGGTAGGCCATGGAGATAATGAAAAGAATAAAGAATGTTTTGCGTTGTTAAGAAACATAATTTAGTGAAGACGAGTTTTAAAATATAGTATTTCATTATTCGTATAATGTGAGTACACACAGGACGTTGTAGGACAAAGGAACCTACACTGGCTGTTGCCAAGAAAGGCTGAAAAGAGTGAGGCAACTGAGCTGAGGCTGGAAGTGTAAGTCAAGGATGGAGGAGATGGCAAAGGGCATTTGGCACACGGAAAATGGCAGGCATGCAGGTATAAATAGGGCACTGGGAAATGCTAGAGAACAGAGATGAGATGTGGAAATCTGTTAATATACATTAGCGCTGAACATGGTCAAAGAAGAAGACTGACAGGTAGCAGACAGTATGAAGGGAATTGTAACAGTATGCTTTTGTATATTGCACGTTAACAGTATTCAGAAAACTTGGTGCAGGAGTGTTTCCACATAAGTGCATTTTCCAATGAATTCTTAGGGAAAGACACTTTATTCATTTTTGATAAAATTTTTCTTACTGTTGCTTCATTAAACCAAGTATAATGAACTTGCTTTTTTCCCCTGTCTGTTTTATTACTTTTAGAATTTTTAAAGTTGATATATTGTTAATTATCTGTTTTATCTTCTGCTCTAACACAGTCTTGCCTTTCTAGACTATTTAGACAGAACTCTGCCCTTTCTCCTAGTGGCCCTGCATTGCTCTGACTTTCATAGCTCCTTTTGCCTTCTCTTGTCTCCCTCTGGTAAGGGGTCTTTTACTTGTTTCTACTAGCCTTTTTCTCAGGTAGCACCTTTGACTTAATGACCTTTGGAATTTTTGACAACTTTTTTGTCTAGTTAAAAATTGTTGTCACCAGGCTCGGTGGCTCAACCTGTAATCCCACGTCTTGGGAGGCTGAGGTGAGTGGATTGCCTGAGCCCACGGGTTCGAGACCCACCTGGGCAACTTGGCGAGCCCTCATCTCTACAATAAATCAAAAATTAGCCGGGTGTGGTAGTGCGTGCCTGTAGTTCCAGCTACTTGGAAGGATGAGGCGGAAGGATCTCTGGAGCCCAGCAGGTCGAGGCTGCGGTGGCCGGGAGCGGCCACTGCACTCCAGTCTGGGCGACAGAGTGAGACTCCAACTCAAAAAAAAAAAAAAAAAAAATTGTTGTCAATTATTTTCTGGTTAGCTTAACTAAGGTGGTGTAAGATCACGGTATACACCAATTCCAGATAATTTTAATGCATTTTTATTAAAAAAAAAAAAAACAAAAACCTGTGCACATGTATAATATGGGGAGTTTATATACTATTAAATTCTTTCATGTGATGGAATGTTCCATACCATAAAGTAAAAAGGAAAATTAAGCTAGGACCCAGGGATGTCTAGAAGCTGTTTGGCAAGAGCTGGCTAGACCTCACTGTGTGCATCTTCACCCAGCTTTGTGCCAAGTGCCTTAGCGTGCAGTGATGTGTTGGCAGTTTGAAATCGACTTTGGCCATAGTAATTACATCCCTGTAAAGGCTACAAATCAGAGATTCCTGCCTCCGCATTCCCCTTCCACCACCCCAGAAGTGGCAGTTAAACCTTTACCAGCACACCCACTGCACTTGCCTTTCAGTAGGCTTTTTAAAACCCTGAATCTTCGGCTCATCCCAGAGAGAGAAAATGAACATGGCATATTGTAGTCTGGTGACCTCCAACTACTTTTGCTCATGTACCTTGAAAAATAGTTTTGAAATATGATGTACCTACTTGCACATTTTAAAAAGAAAATGTAAACTTAAAAAAAAGGTTTTATTGCAAAGAATGTAATTTCTGCTAAATGCTCTTTAAGATTTGCTTCAATTGTATCCAATGGAATCTAAACATAATAATTTGACACCTATCACCATCTATGTAAAAACATATTATCAAGTTCTTTAACAATTGGAACATTTACATAATTCCTTTTTCTTCTAGAATTTATATGAGGCAACAGGTGTTTAGAAGACCTGAAGCATATGTGCTTAGTTCCCTCTTGAAGCATAAGTACTTAACTTCTCTCTGTTACCTCTCAGGGTTCCCTTTTGTAACCCTCCCAGGGCTAGCTTGTTATTTGTAACTCCTTAAGTCATGAAAGGTTGGTATATCATCTGATCCAGCCTAAAGCCCCTATAGCGTTCCTCAATCCTGGATGCCCATCAGAAAGAATCACCTGAGCAGCAGCTTTCCCAGGCAGGGTGCTTGCCCAAGGGCTCTGTTAAGGACCAATAACCTCAGGAGGGCCTGGAACGAGCTAGTCTGGCCCGGTTATTTGGCCTTCAGGGCACTTCCTGCCTTTAGCTTTCCCAATGTCAGGGACAGTCCTTTGAATCTGCATGTGCTGGATTTTACATGTGGGCTCTAGGCATAAGAAAGGCAATTGCTGGGCCTAGCATTGCTTGCTGTTGCTGGTAGACTAAATCCTAAAGTGATTAGGCATATTGGAGAGGACATTTCATTGTTGGGAGCATGGATTCAGGACTCAAATTCTGACTCCACCAAGACAAAAAAGAAAATCATCCAAGGACGAACTATTTAAAAATGCTCATTGACACATACCACATTGAGTCTACTATCCAGGTTCCCTAAATGAGGATCACCTACACAGAGTATACTGCAAACTCCTTGTGTTTCCTCCTCTTCTTTCATGGATTAAGAACCATTGTCAGAGAACTCTTGCTCTCTGGATTGCTTTTTTCTAGAAGAAAAAATTTATATTGTGTGACTAGAATAAAAATATATCAGTGCCATAAAAGTATAATTTTAAGCAAGAAAAAAGCATTGACTAATGACACTGTGCACTCATTCAAGATTTATACAGTGGTTCTTGTAAGACACTGTTTTCAGCCTACAGAGTTGTCCTTGCTTTCATAGAGCTTACATTCTAGTGGCAATGAGATGATTGGGTGGATACTATTGAAGAGAGACAGTATACAAGTAAGCAAATAGATGAAATAGATGAATGTTTAGCAGAAATTACAGTATGATAGATACTGAAGTGGTTTTAAAAGGGAAAACAGAATGACCGCAATATATTGATTTTGGAATATTATACATTTTCTTTAGGGTGATTTAGTTTTCTTGCTATACATTGCTTTGGAAATACCATTCTTGAGCATGCATAGTCATACTGAAAAGCCAATTTCAAGTTTTTGGTGTCTGAGGGTTGTAATGTCATATAGATATTTAGATACAACAGTGAAGTCACAGCAGGCCTAATGATTACAGACCCCAAACCTAACAACAGTTAAAGCAAGCAGAATATGTAATAAAGAGTATATGGAAAGAAAACAGAGCAGGAGCTGAAAAGAGACAGACAGCAAACTTCTCCTTAGCTCAGTTTATGAAAATTTAAGTCACTGCTATAGTAGTTTGTGATACAATTTTGTTTTATTTTCAACCAGTATTTACTCATTTATTCACTAAAAATTAACGATGAGATATTGGTGTGGGTTAGCTAAAGATAAATGATGCAAGATTTCTGTTTTCAGTGAAATTATAATCTGACAAAGGGTATACAATCTGTATTCAAACGTCTTTGGTGCAAGGAAGATTATGTGGATCAAAGTTGGGGCACAAATAAAATGAGATGAGAACTGAAAGACAGGGCAACTTACTTTTAGCAGGAAGAACTAAGGGAAATAGCATGAAAGTGGAAATAGTGAAGAAGGACCTTAAAATGAGGAGTGTATTATTGGGTAGTGATACAAGTGAGGAGTTTCCAGGTAAAGGGAGGGTAAGAAGGCAGTAAAGATTGTCTAAGTATGTTTATAAAGCAAATACTAGGCAGCCATGACAGGTGCTTAAGTGGATTACAATTAACCCTTGAACAACAGAGGACTGCTTATAAATTTGCTTTATAAATTTTTGATTCCCCCCCAAATTTAACTACTGTTGACCAAAGGCCCTAACAATAACACAGTAATTTACACATAGTTTATGTTATATGCATTGCATATTGTATTCTTTTTTTTTTTTTTTTGTGAGTTGGAGTCTCACTCTGTCGCCCAGACTGGAGTGCAGTGGCCGCTCCCGGCCACTGCAGCCTCGACCTGCTGGGCTCAGGCGATCCTTCCGCCTCAGCCTTCCAAGTAGCTGGAACTACAGGC
>CAUYQG010280614.1:0-14575 GCA_963574415.1 Tarsius wallacei | reverse complement strand
AATAAGCCTTAGGGCAGCAGTTCTGTATGTTGGTTCTAGAATCATCTGAGGCATTCTTTAAAATGACAATTCCTTTTGAGAAGTGTCTGTTCATACCTTTTGTCCACTTTGCAATGGGGCTGTTTGTTTTTTTTCTTTTCAACACGTTTGAGTTCTTGTAGATCCTAGATTTTATGCCTTTTTCGGATGTACGGTTGGCAAATATTTTTTCCCAGACTGTGGGCTGTCTCCCTGCTCTTTCAGTGGTTTTTTTGGCTTTTCAGAAGCTTGTCAGTTTGATGAGGTCCCACTTGTCTATCTTATCTCTTATGGCATGGGCACTTGAGGTTTTGGTGAGGAATTGGTTGCCAGTTTCATTTTCCATGAGGGTGTCTCCTGCATTTTCTAAGGTTCTTATAGTTTGAGCTTTTACGTTTAGGTCTTTGATTCATTTAGAGTAGATTTTTGTGTATGGCGATAGGTAGGGGTCATACGAGCAGTCAACAGATACATGAAAAATGTTCAGCCTCACTAGTTATCAAAGAAATGCAAATTAAAACCACAATGAGATACCACCTAACTCCAGTCAGGATTGCTGTCATCAATAACTCAGAAAACAACAGATGCTGGAGAGGATGCAGCAAAAAGGGAACACTTTTACACTGTTGGTGGGAGCGTAAACTAGTACAGCCTCTGTGGAAAACAGTGTGACAATTCCTAAAAGATCTAAAAATTCACCTCCCATACAACCCCTCCATACCCTTACTGGGAATATACCTGGAGGAACTCAAATCACTCTGTGATAAAGATATCTGCACACACATGTTTATTGCAGCATTATTCACAATAGCAAAAACATGAAACCATCCATGCTGCCCATCAAAAAAGGACTGGATAAAAAAGAACGTGGTACATACACACGATGAAATATTATGCAGCCATAAAGGACAAAATTATGAACTTCACAGCAACTTGGATGGACTTAGAGTCTATAATACTCAGTGATCTATCACAGAAACAAAGAACAGAGTATCACATGTTCTCACTCATAAGCAGACCTTGAACAACTATTGTAATACTATAAGAAAGGGATTGTCAGTAGTGGGAAGCTGCCAGGGAGAAGAGGGGTGCACCTCATCAACAAGGGTACCTGCATAATGAACATTTGTATACCTAACACTGAATTGTACCCAATATATTTAAAATTTAAAAAATAAAATAAAATAAGATGCCAATTCCAGGGTCCCACCCCAGAGCAATTATATAAGACTCTAGGAATGAAGCCTTACCCAACTGGCATTTTAAAATCAGTTAGTTATGTTTGTCCCATAATAATATAAAAGAAGACTTTTCTCTCACTTTGTTTTGGTAAGACAGCAAAGGCCTCCCTCCACAAATTTGAAAATGGAGTTCTATATGCCCTTCTAGTGCCCATATGTGAGACAATTCCTTCTCTCCATGCACTGGCAGAGGATAGACTTACAGCTCTGACACTCTTTGTCCACTTGGGCCCACTCCGTTTCTTCCTATGGCGTGAGATCAGAGTGTGGCTTCGCGTGTGATGGAAGTATGACAAATTCCTCCTGATGAACCACGTCCTCCGATGATCAGTGCCTCTCACTGTGGCAAGCAATTCAGTCAGAATCTGCCTCTTTCACTTCACCTGAGGATAAAAAAATGTTCATCTTTTTTTTGCCGATGGAAGAATAAAGCTAATACTTATAATTATATCATCTCATCTTAAGCCATCAATTTTTTTTGTTTAGAGAGACAAGAAAAAAGTAAATGTTTTATTCACACATAACTTTTTTCTAATATTAAAAATGAGTATAGCTTTAAAAATAAAAATGTACCATAATAGAATTTTATGGAGTCTTGAGTTTTATCAAATTCAAGGTCAGATAATATGTTCAAACTCATAAAACAGAATGTTCAGTATGTCTATGCAAATTCCTCAGATGCAGACGGGGTTGTCAGAGGGCACCATTTAAGTGGCATGGAGCATTAGATGTCACTGAATTGTCATGAGACATTAATCTCTATACTTTTCTCCTCCTAAACTCCCATTAAATGATTGCTAATTTTGAGAAGAGGGTTTATTTTTATTTTGAAAGATTTCTCATAGTAACTGCTGAACGGCCCAGCATACCCCTTCCCACATTAAATAGTAAAGGACTCAAGAAATAATAAAAATTGCCATCTCATTTTAAAAAAGCATAACCTCATCATATCTACTTACACTTCTCCAATGGACTACAATTTACACAGTATATTTGCATATATCGCCATATTTAATGCTCATAATGGCCTCTGGGTCATCATCTTTTTTTTAATAGACCTTTCTTCAGCCAAGATCTAAATTTATCTATTTATTTATTTATTTATTTATATTTTAAGGATGCGGTGTACAATTCAGGGTTAGGTACAAAAGTGGTCAGCATGCAGGTAAAGTTTGATACTCTTATTGATGTTATATGTCCCTCCTCCCCTGGCAGGTACCCACTACTGCCAATCCCTTTCTTATAGTATTATGATAAATGTTCAGGATCCACTTATGAGTGAGTACATGTTGTACTCAGATCTTTGTTTTGTGATAAATCACTGAGTATTATAGATGCTAATTCCATCCAAGTTGCTGCGAGGGTCATTACCTTATTTTAATTTACAGATAGGAAAGCCAAAATAATGTTAATATCTCATGTACAAACAGTAATTTGGAGGTCACTTACCCTTGAATTACTGCTCTCAAATAATTAAAGAGTCAAAGCTACTCTCAAGTGCTAAAAGTGATTTGAGAGTACATGCTAAGCAGATGGTGAGGCACAGTGTTCAGGCAAAGAAGAACAGTCAAAACACAAGATAGCCTCATTCCTCAACAAGTTGGGAGCTTACTTGGTGAGGAAAAAATCATTAACTGTTAAATAGCAACACGTAGAGTAGCACCATGAATAATTCAGATAAGGAAAATTTTAGGATAGGAAATGATGAACAAAAGGAAAAAGAACCCTGAAATATAAGATGAGGTCCAAATCCTAACTTCACTACTTCACATCGCAGTAAATTTTGGGACTCACTGTACTCAAATGGGACAGGGGAGACTCACTTAAACCATCAACAAAGGCTCCTCTGTGGCTCACATGGACTGTTCGGGGTAAGCTGACTTCATGTCACATGTGGAGCCCAAGCTGGTCACTGCAGATGAATAGGATTTGAATACTAAAATGACCTTAGAGAAGCAGCCTTGAGAAGCCTGGGGTAATTTGTAATGCAGCAGAAATTTCAATTCTGACATCCTCACTGTAATACTTCTCTGAGTCATAATAGCCCTCTCCAGCTAACGTAGCTTGAAGTCGATTAACTGCAGATACTAATTCTGAGTGCTCTTGGTTCAAAGTGCACTTATGGGCTGCATAAATTCCCTCACTACCATTTACTGGTATTATAGTACTTATCACATGGTAGTCCAGTTATTTGTGAGCATATCTGAATGCAGAATTAAACTACAAGGGCAGGGACTGTATTTTTGTTCTGTTTTTGTTATTGTTGTTTAGTTCATCTTTGAAATCCCCTCTGGATTTAGTCCGTGGCCTCATGCCTAGTAAGGTGCTAAATAAAAACTAGCAGAGTTTGATCCATTGCTCAACAGAATCAGAGAGAAGCAAAGTGCAGAGCAATGCTCATCAAGGACCTTCTGCAATCCTTCTGTCAACTGGGCTGTCTCTCACTTTTTTTTTCTCAATTCCAAGGGAGGGGCAAGAAAGGAGGAGTCCAAGGAATAGCCAGACAAGGGGAGTTATGGGTTGTTTATTTATACTAGGGGTTGCAAAATGACAGTTTGAAGGACAAGTCTAACCCAGAATAGTTTCGAGTTTGGCCACTACACAGCCTTGTTGTGCAGTTAACCACAAGCTCACCCATCCCTATAGTGATGTGTTGTCACCACATTGATTTAGGTTTCCATTCCTGCCCCTGAAATCATTTGAGTTTGTAAGCCCAAACATAGAAAGAAATCAGAACCAAGAAAAAAATTGGATATAACATCTGTCTGTTTGCAGATTCAATTGACAAACAATTGTGTTATTTGAGAGCTTTTCAAACACTTTAAAGATGTTTTAAACAATTAAATTGAACACAGTTTAACTGAGCAAAGAATGATCTGCAAATCGGACAGCCCCAAGAATCACAGTAGATTCAGAAAAACGCCAGTGAAGTCACATAGTGGAAGATTTATGAAGAAAGAAAGAAAAGTGACATACAAAAATGAAAGTGAGGTGCAGAAACAGCTGGATTGGTTCAGAATTTACCTTATTTGAAGACAGTTTGAATAGCTGAACACCTTTTATTGGCTGAAACTCAGTGATTGGCACAAGAAAAGGTTAGTCTGCTTATACATCAGTTAAGGTTACAATTCATTGTTTACAGAGAAACCTTTGTGCTAAAGTATGTAAGGAGACAGTTTTAAGCCAGACTTAATTTATCAACTCCCCTCATTTGGTCATTCTCTAAATTTCGAAAGTTAAACCAAAACTTTAGGCATTGATGTTACCCTGCCACCATCATAAGTGTACTTATTTGGTCTCAAATCTCATTGGGAAATAGCAGAACAGTGGGTTTTATAAGATGGAAACAAGGACTTTAGTTTACTCCTTTTGTAAGGCTTAGAATATAAAGAAGCTCTTTGAGCTAGAATCTCCTTTTTTTTTTTTTTTTTTGGTTATAATCTCAATCTGTCACCCAGGCTGGAGTGCAGTGGCACGCTCACGGCCACAGCAGCCTCGACCTGCTGGGCTCAGGCAATCCTTCCGCTTCAGCCTTCCAAATAGCTGGAACTACAGATGCGCACTACCATGCCTGACTTATTTTTTATTTTTTTATTTTTAGAGACGAGTTATCACCAAGTTGCCCAGGCTGGTCTCAAACCCCTGAGCTCAGGCAATCCTCTCACCTCGGTCACCCAAAGTACTGGATTACAGGCTTGAGCCACCACACTCAGCCAGAATCTCCTTTTTACTGGGGTGGGGCGGGGGGAGATACAACAGCCTAGTCTGTTTTAGGACCCACATGCTTTCTTAATATTTTAGTTTGATTATGTTGCATTTGCCATAAGTGATTTTATTTTGGTTTGATCTGGTCTATTGTGGACTGGTGTACAAATTCAGCCAAAAACAATGGCCTCCCAACCACAATTTTGTTTAAAAATGCTCCCTCTTTTTGGTTAGGTTATCACTTAGGTGTGAGTGACATTCAGGGCTTTAGTGTCACTCCCAGTTATCACCATTTGGGGCTACTAGTCTCAGCACATCATTTATAGATTATAGTGTCCTCGTGGTCTCACATTTTATTGAGTTTTTGTCATTCCAGTTGAAGAGAGACCATTTGATAATCTACTAATGGCTGCATGTAAATATTTAAAACTGTTGAGAAGAAACAGCATCCAGGGAGACTACTAATATGAGCGAAGGAAGATAATGCCAAGAGTTTGGAGTATGCGTCTTAGCCAGGGTTCCCATGAACCAAACTAACTAAAATCAAATAGATCAAAGATAAAAAGTCCACCCATTTTAACCAAGCAGCTTATTTGTTAATCCCCTGTGTCCGAATTTCTATAATACCCTATGTCTTTCTCCATATGTAACAAGAAGTGTCAGCAATGGCACAAATACACCTACTTAGCCAGTAATTAATCCAGAGCAATTCTACTATTTAGCACAACTTAGCAAGAGAATTTAAGAATTTTGCAACCATAGTCATTACAATAGAATCTTCTATAGAGTCTGTTATGAGAAATAAATTTCTAATTATTGCCTCATATACACCAAACCACAGAATAAAGAAATCTAATAAATAATGTCCACCCAGAAGAGTGAAATCCTCTTGGTAATGTTCTCCTTAACATATAATGTAGGTTAACAAGAGTGGACTGATTATGAAGTGACATAGGTACCATTAAAATTTCTCACCCACATTGGCCCTTCGTCTTCCATCTAACAAGGCATAAGATTGTCGATGTATTAGGCTGGCTGCAAAATATTTCACCAAAAAAAGTACACCCACATGAGTACACACAAGACCCCCTTTTTAGTTATATTGTTCACAGAGGCACATGCAAAGAAATATTGAAAAGTAAGACACTCATGACAGAAGACATTTTGATCCATGGTCTTGGGCCAAAGCTGCCCATGTCTAGGATGCTGTCTGCTTCAGGGGAGTAACTTCTCTGCTTAGTTTTACCACAAGGTCTCCAGTGGATGTACAGTTCCATGAATCAGGAGGTGCCTTTCTGAACTGTGAGATTATGAACTCAAGGTACAAGATTCTGAAGTTTTGCTGCAGTGTGGGTGGTAAGGGCAATCTTTCTCTGATGCTTTTCTCCGAAGACCCAATCTCCAACTTCTAGATTGTGAAAGGTTTGATTGCTCTCAGTCAGTGGACCATGAAAATCTTCACCTGATGAAAATATATTTTTGCATAATGAATTAAAGTCTTGCAACATTTAGTCATATCACAGTTTTGTAGTAGAAGCTACATGGAGTTCCATTAGTAGGTGCACAGGCCTTCCAGTGACTATTTCATAAGGCATCAACTTAAGTTTTCCACAGAAAGTGAATCTGATTATCATCAATCTACAACACCTTTAACCAAGGCAATACAGTCAATTAAGTTAGCCTTCCCTAATGCTATTGTATCTGCAATTCCTTATTTAACTATTTTATAATTTCTTATGTGAAAAAAAGTGCTCTATTATCAGAGATTTTTTTTTCAGAAATGTCCTATGAGGAAAATACATTTCTCAATAACCTTTTAGCTACTGTTAAAGCTTGCATAGAAATGTTCTATACATCTGGAAAGCATGTGTAGAAATTAAATTGAATGAAATCATTCCATACATGCTGAAATGGGCTCTCAGATAGCATAAGTGTACCTGAAGTTTTGATTGTCTTTTCAGGAAAGTGGGTTTGACAAATCAAACGTTGGGCATAAACAATTTTTGACAATCAGAACAGTCACAACAGCTATATAAACATATAGCTGTGTGTGTGTGTGTGTATTTGCATCATTTTATCGCTTCCATAATGAGCCATGGAATGCAGAATTTTGGACTCAGAAAAAACTAGCACAGCCATGTTTATTGCAGCACTATTCACAATAGCAAAAACATGGAACCAATTGTGCTGCCTATTGAAACTGGATAAAAAAAATGTGGTACATATACACAATGGAATATTACGCAGCCAACATATAGACTTCACAGCAACTTGAATGAATTTAGAGTCATTAATACTCAGTGATCTAACACAGAAACAAAGAACAGAGTACCACATATACTCACTCATAAATGGATCCCGAACATTTACCATAATACTTTAGGAAAGGGATTGGCAGTAGCGGGATACTGCGGGGGATGGGCAGGGCACATAACATCAATAAGGGTACTTGATCTCAAACCAGGCAAAGTGTGGACCAAAGGGAGGCCCCAGCTTTACCTGTATGATGTCCATTTGTATACCTAATCCTGAATTTTACCCCACATCTCGAAAATAACATTTTAAAATAAAAAAAAAAGAAAAGTATCCTTGACCAGCCTAACTCTTCTCTAAAGCCAGATATGTACTCTTCTTGTGTGATTTCAAAACCTTGTGCCTACCGTATTTAAGCCTTATCACACACTGTATTATAATTTCATTTTGATCTCTCTATTCCACTAGATCTAACATGCTTCTTTTGAAAAGTGAGCTTGTGACTTGATCACTGTTGTATATTTAGCACCCTACACAGGGACTGGTACATAATAAGGATTTATCTTTGAATCAATAAATGGTCAAAATAAAAATAAAAACAAAAAGAACCAGGTAGCTGTTCAGGCTCTCTATGTCCAGACTTAATATTGGACTTATAGTCTCTGAAATAACAATTTTGTTTCTCCAATATAGGTGCATAGTAACGTTTATTAGATGGTTTATCATAGATATCATAGGTAATTTGACTTGGACTCTGGAGTTTATCCAAATTGTATATCTAAACAATTTCAGCACTGCCTGATTTAGCATGAAACTCTGTCAAAGTATTTTCTTGGTATTCAAGTATTTCTTGTCCTGCCTGGGTTAGCAGTTTTGTAAGCCAGTCGGTCTCTTTATTAGAATTCTGGGGTTTCTTATCTAGTCTGAATGCTATGATCCTAAAGTTATCAGAAACCTGTATTCAGTAGTGCTTGTCGAGCGCCTTCCTATCCCTTTTATGAATAATCATTGAAGACACAATATTCGTTAAGATTTTACATGCTTGTGAAGTTTTTAGAAACTGCATCAGAATTAAGCAATTTACTGAGGAAATGACACTTGGCCAAAATAGGATCACTGGTTACTGCAAAATAATAGTCATTTAGTCAACCAAAATGATAATAAAAGGTTTTAAAAGCAAAAGTATTTACTCTTTGGTAGAGAAGATTCATTGTCTTTATTAATAAGACCTAATAAAGACAGCATGAGGCAAAGTGAATTTGTCTTTCCCTTCCCCTTCCCTTTTTTCACTGTTTACTCAAAGGTAAACAAAAATCTTTTAATATCTCTTAAAATTACATGAAAATTTTGTTCAAAAAAAGAGCACCAAATTTTACATTTGTATTAGTGTATTATTAACATTAAATCTAGTTTTAATAAAACCTTATAAATGAATCTATCAAATTTTAATCAGTTTGCCCATAAAGTAAGATTTTCACAAACCTTTTGCTAATTTTTTATTAAAAAGTAGATCAGTGCTCCAAGAAAAAATCTTGTAATTCTGACACAAGGATCCAGATTCTGGCCCTGCATTAGTGTGTTTTCTATATTAATGTTTAATTTATAGACAAACTAAATAACAGCCTTTACATTTTCGCCAACTTGATCACACATAAAATTTATTTCACAAGATTAAGCTGCCGCAAATAGTTTACAACTTGCTTGAACCTTGTCTTATCATTTTACTTAGAACAAAACTTTACTTTCTTTTTCTACTTTCTAATTCATTTTATCTGTCTTTTTTACTCTTTCAATTTTAAACAATCATTAAAAACCTCTAAACTAAAAAAAAAAATACTGTCTCTTTAATAAAACTACATTCTCATGCCTTTTTTTTTTTTTTTTTGAGTTAGACTCTCACTCTGTCACCCAGGCTGAAATGCAGTGCCACACTCATGGCCACCGCAGCCTTGAGCTGCTGGGCTCAGGAGATCTTTCCTCCTCACTCCAAGTAGCTGGAACTATAGGCATGTGCCAGCATGCCCCGCTAATTTTTTGATTTATTGTAGATATGAGGTCTCGCCAAGTTGCCCAGGCTGATATCTAACCCGTGGACTCAGGCAGTCCTCTCACCTCAGCCTCCCAAAGTGCAGGGATTATAGATGTGAGCCACTGCGCTTGGCCTCCCATGCCTTTGTATAACATTTTACCAAAAACACATTCTATTTTCCTTAAACACTTCACATGTGAAATTGTTTATTTTATATCTAGTAGTTTTGATTACATATATTAATTACTATGTTAACTCTTAGTAATCCTAATTTCTAGAGATCCCCAAGAAGTAAATTTTGTATCAGCATTTATAGATGAAAACCATTTAATAATATTTTAGAAAGATTTTTAAATGTGTTGCTTATTAAGAGCTATATTTACTTTTTCTATACTATATAAAATAAGATGCAGCTAGAATTAGTGGCTCACAACTCTAATCTATACATTTGAGAGGTCAAGATGGGAGGACTGTTTGAGCCTAGAAGTTCAAGATCAACCTGGGTAATATAGCAAGACCTTGTCTCTACAAAAAATAAAAAAATTAGCCAAGTTTGGTGGCACATGCCTGTAGTGCCAGCTACTCAGGAGGCTGAGGTGGAAGGATCACCTGAGCTCACACCTGAGGCTGTGCTGAGTGATGGTGCCACTGCATTCCAACCTGGGTGAAGAGCGAGACACTAACTCAAAACATAATAATAATAAAATAAAATGCCAAAGTATATAAACTGACTTATATTTAATAACTAATGTTTCAGTATTTTTAACATACTTATAAATGACTCAAAGATTTAATTATTATCTGCTATTTAATTTAACATGACATGACTTTAAGATTTTAAATTGTTGAAAAGAATTTTGAAACTGTGATACAAATATCCTCCCTAATGTTGTCTCTATCCTAGGTCTCAAGAAGCCACGTGGTGCCCAGGATAACCGTGAAGGTCAGGACCTCTCTGAGCTCTGAATTTACATAACAAGTGTAAAGCTCTGAAAAGAAGACAAGTCATGAAGACCTGTGTAGATGATCCAGCCCCTGCCTGAATAGCCAGGAGACAAAACTCGGGCAGAAAAGGAGTCATATAGGCCTTCACTCTGACTGGTAGCTACAAGTCTAGGCACTGAGAACATGTTTCCAGACCTCAACATGGCCACCTATCCAGACCTGAGAATTCAGAAGCTCAAAACCAAAAACATAAACTCACATTCAAATCAAACACATATCAAATTATATCTAAATGACAATTTTGAAGCCATTCCTGTTTTACCAGTTTAAAAAACTAGCTGTATTTGCCAAATATGATCACATACACATAACACCTCCAGACATACAGCCCCACAGACAGAAGCAGATCTTACAGCTTTCATATAGGATTCTCATTTGCCAACTTTTAAATATTTTTTGTTTTCCCTATTCAGGCTATCAATCTTCCAATTACCAGTTACATAACCCTAAGCAGTTGTTGTTAGGTAGGTAATCCAATACTTGGATTTCTAAAGGGACAATTCTTGGGTGAGACAAAATAGAGAATTTATACTACAAAAACACAAGGCTAAGATGTTAAGACTAAATACTATATCATCCTTTGCTCAAACTATGGAAAAAAAATGTTGTTCGTAAAGACTCAGTTATGGCCGGACTCAGTGGCTCAGCCTGTAATCCCAGCACTTTGGGAGACCAAGGCGAGTGGATTGCCTGAGCCCGAGGGTTTGAGACCAGCCTTGGCAACTTGGCTGGTCTCTACAATAAAATAAAATAAAAAATTAGCTGGGCGTGGTAGCGTACGCCTCTAGTTCCGGCTACTTGGAAGGCTGAGGCGGAAGGATCACTGGAGCCCAGCAGATCGACGCTGGGGTGCCACTGCAGTCCAGCCTGGGTGACAGAGTGAGACTCCAACTCAAAAAAAAAAAAAAAAGATTCAGTTATACAAGATGGCACCTTAGTTCATTTAAAACAAAGGTAAGAGTTTTTAGTGACTCATCCTGTCTCTCAGAATACCCTTACAAATGGAAATTTTCTTAATAAATGTAAATTTATTTTACAAAAGAGTTTCAGGATAACCAGTTAAATGACAAAAAGGTATATTTTAGTTTTTTTGGTATTTTTAACTTTGCTAATGTTTTTTAGCTAAAATTAGTGAGTTCAGGGTGGAGCCCATTAAGGAATAGGGCAAAAAAACATTCTCTAGGCCTGGACTCAGCTTGGATAGAATTGAAAAAGAAGCAAGACTACTTTACCTGAGGGCTTACCTTTTATAAACACTTTCTGCAGGATAGCTTTCTTTTTGCCTTCAGGGCAGAATAGTAACTAAGCCAAAGGTTAGCAGACTTAATTTTTCTTACTTTTTCAATTAGTCACTTAAGCTTTCATTTGACTCTTATTAAGATTTTTTTTAAACACGACAAATTCTAAAAGCATTAAAATTCTTTTTTAGAAGCTTCTGCACATCAATAGGCCTCCCTGGATGCTACTAATTTGAGAGCCCTCATTTTCAAATGTACTTCCTACAGTGCAGGGTTGTTCATTTGGAACATGCCACAGTAACTTTAAATTATCTTTAGTAAGATTTCACCATTTCTGTAAGATTTCATCATTTCTGTATGAATTTGCTGTTTCCAGGGCCTAAAACTTATACATGCAAAGGTAAGCATAGTGAAAGAGTAGAAAGCCAATGTGGAATGACTTATTGAAATAATCTTAGCTAC
This sequence comes from Tarsius wallacei, assembly GCA_963574415.1. Taxonomy (NCBI): domain Eukaryota; kingdom Metazoa; phylum Chordata; class Mammalia; order Primates; family Tarsiidae; genus Tarsius; species Tarsius wallacei. Next base: position 2,624 of record CAUYQG010280614.1, on the reverse strand, counting down.
AGTGTAGCCATTTTGACACTGTCCAGTTCTGTCATGTCTTCTTTGCAAAATTACCCAGAGTGCCCTCTAATCACTAGCTAAAGACAACTTGTTTGGTAGAGGTAGCTACTGATAATTGCTTTACAACGCCCTCCCCAGCTTGTTTTGTATTCATCAGCCTTTCTATTCCCAGTGTTTGTCCACCAACCACAAAAGACTGAGCTAATCTAATCTGTAGTGGTCAGCCTTCAGTGACAGCCCACCAGCACCCCTGCCCTCCTGCTGAAGTCATGAGATGTGTTGTCCAGACGATGTCAAGGCACAAGATCTACTACGTCAACACCAAAGAATGCAGTTGCTGAAGATTTTTACGAATCGTACTTCCTTATAGAAACCTTAAAAACATCCTTACCCTACCCCACAGGGCCACATTGTTTACAGCGTTGGCCCCGTTCAGACCTCATCATGAATGTAAATAAACTCTTTTGCTTTTCCTTGTAATTATTTGCATCTTTCTTACAGCCCTGGATCAGACTCCCCTGTTGGGTCTAACCTAACATTGTTGGAGTTCCCACCAAGATTCACCACTCTCTCTCACTCTTCTCCAACCCTTGTCTCTCTGTGGAGAGAAATGAGGTACTTGGATTCTTTTCTCTGCTACTCTTAGTCTTATTGCCCATGACGAGCTACCCTGAATGAATCTCTTTCTGTGGCCTCAGTTTTGTCTTCTACCAAACAACATCTTCACTGGTGACTCCATGTAGTACCCTATCCCCTGCTAGAAGGTCAGAGAGCAAACCCCGAGAGGTTACTGTCTGGGGGTTAAAAGTTCCCGAGCTACTGCCTGTGTCTCTTTTTGCTGTTCTCATTGGAACTGTACTCTAGACCAATCCCTCTCTTCATGTGCTACCCTATTCCTTCCTAGGAGGTGATCTTTGAACGTGACTTGAGAGGACACTCATTTTGGTAGCTTTGCTGGGGTTCAGGACCTTCTGCAGGAATCTTGGCGCTGAGAATCAGAACATGCACAGGAGTAGCCTTACTGCTGTGCAGAAGTGCTGCCTCCGGGGCAGGTGCCGGGGAGCAAAACGGACACCGTTTCACCTGATTCTCACACCCTCAGGCTAATTCCACTGACCTCCTGTCCGGGACTCCAGCAGATGGCGTGGATGGTTGTTTCTTTTTTTTTTTTTTCTTTTTCAAGACACTCAGAGACTATTCTAAATTCCATTCCTTTCTCCCTTTAGGACTCCTCATGGGAAACCCTCACTATGGGGTGGCTAAGCGCCCCCCCACCACCACCACTATTGAATGCATTCTAAAAGCTCTCAGGACCCTCTAAGTATAGAGGAGCATCTGCCCTAAGTGTCTCCTCAATCCTGGCTAGGCAACCTAGAGATGGGCCCAAGGCAGATCTCTTGCTTCTAATACTTTCCTTCATCTTGACCTCTTTCACTGCCATGAGGGCAAATGGTCTGAGGTTTTCAAAACAGCATCACCCAGACTCCTTGTTCTCCCTGGGGCACCCACTCTTAACTTCTTCTTAAGTTATTTGACCTCCTTCCTACTTTCCTTCTAACAACTTAGATGCTGACCCAGCTGGTTTAACTCCTCCTGGCTCTCGTAATCTGCTTTTGCCACTTTACCCTCCATCAGTTTCCCCTTCTACTCTTCCTTCAAGCCCTCCACCCTTATCTGTGGAGGAGGGGCCAGCATCTACGACCATGACTCCTGACCCTAGCCTCCAGTCTCCCTCTTCTCCCTTGCCCCATTGCTTAATAATTGCCCATGGTGGCCCTACTAGCCATAGCAAATTCAATCCACATGTGCCACCTTTTCCCTCACCCCACTCTTCTCAGCCACATGTGCTGGCTTAACCAGTCTCCTCTTAGGGAGGCAGCTGGGACAAAAAGATATTGAAGTTCATGTTTCCTTTTCTGTGATAAATTCTCTCAAATTAGATCTAAACTGGGACTACCAGTCTTCCAACTGGACAAAAAAAGTAAAGGGATCATGTGTTAATTAACCAATCCTGTTAACACACAGAAAAACTGTCAATTTTCATTTTAATCTGCTTTTTCAAACCAAATTTGCAAGTCGTCTACTAATATCTCACTTCCAACTTTATCATGTGCTGAAACATTAGTGCTAGATAACACTTTGTTATATCAGACTTGCTATAGATTTGGGGGGGAAAGAAAGTTATGTCACCTTGCCTGACTAGCTCCATCCCTTTGAACAGGCAATGTTTTAAATGCTAATTATTCTCTATGTGACATGATGAGGTATGGGAACTGGCCATTCCCATATGATATGTCACTTTACTAAGACTAGTACTTCTGCCAGATAGATGAAATATTGGGTTCTCTGTGTGGGTACAATGAGGATGGGAATTGATCACTTCCACTTAATTGTCCACACCTCACATCTAAAACTGTAGTTTAGCAATTAAGGATCTTAACATATTTGCCTGTTCATAATTGGAAATAAGTAGGGACAGATCATTTCACATCCACGTGGTCTGTTCACTCTAAAGGGTTTTACATCAGACCATTACAGACAGAAATGGTCAAAAGTTTCATATGTATAGCCAATTAAAGAAGAATCTTAAGGTTTTTTTTATTTGTTTGTTTTGTGTTTTTTAG
>CAUYQG010280612.1:0-34568 GCA_963574415.1 Tarsius wallacei | reverse complement strand
CCTTCTAGATCAGCTCAGAGGTATCTGAACCCCGATGGTGGACTACCTCCCAGGACCTGGAGGAAGGGCTTACGTGGCTCATCTTCCCCCAACCCCTAGGTTCAAGCAATCCTCCTGTCTCGGCCTCCCAAAGTGCTGGGAAATGGGAGCCACCACACCCCATTTCTAAATAATGAAGAAGCTATACTGAATTAGGAATTCTGATAAGCTCAGTCTGCCCAAAGTGGACAGGTCACTTTCCTGAAGAATGGACCTGCCTAGGCCCCGCTGCCAGCCTTCCAGACTCCCGTCCAGCATCTGACATGGCTCCATCAATGGGTGTGGCCTGGTCCCAAGTGGGCAGAAGGCACCAGAATGACCCGGCTTTCTGATGCCAAAAGACCCCCCCCCCCTGCTGCCCACTCCCTTCCACTTTGAAATGTCACAAGGTGGGGAAGGGGAGAAGGATAGAGAGTGATGACACTTATCTAGGCTGATGGGAAGCCTCGTGAGAGGGCTGGAGGGGACAGGACGGTGCCACGTGGGGGTTCTTTCCTGGATGGAGGAAGAAGGGCAGGCCCGTGGGCAGGAGCCTGTGTACAGCCCAGGAGGTTGAGGTGTCCTGGGTGAGATAGGGCTGGCACTAGGATGCAGGGACGCTGGGGGATCCGTGGTCCTGACCACCAGCCCCCAAACATGCCTGCTGCCCCGTGTCGTGGAGATGGGCACTCTATTTTCACCTAGGCATGCTAGAAATGTCTCTGATGTCACCACACAGCAAGATGCAAAAAATAGCTTACCTTAACTTAGGAGCGTTTGTGAGACTGTAGGGTCAGCTCGGGCTGTCATAACAAGCACTCAAACAGGGCGGTTGAAACAACAGGCACATCCTCCCTCAGTTCTGGAGGCTGGATGGCGAGATGTCGCAGGGCAGGCTCTTCCAGGGCCTGGCTTCCTGGTGTGCAGATGGCCATCTTCTCCTCGGGGCCTCATGTGGCCTTTCTCCGTGTGTGTCTGTGTCCTAATTGCCTCTTCCTACGGAGACACCTGTTGGATTGAGGAAGGGCCCACCTCACGGCCTCATGGGTGCAATCCCCTCTGAAACACCCTTTCTCTAGCATTTCGCATTCTGGAGTTAGGACTTTTAACATGATCTGAATTTGGGGCATGCATCCCACCTCCTAACACAGACGTAGGTCGTTTCTCCTGAGCAGCTGGCTTCTCAGTGTCCTTCAGGGAAGCTTGGCTGATACGGGATCTTCCACGGAGGCACAGGTGGGGTCCTTTGTATTGGGGCCGCCCTAGGGAGTGCTTGGCCTGAAAGCCCCCTTTGCTGGAGATATTGCTACCTCTGTTGTGTCACTTGAACATCCTGAGGTGGGGTTCCTTATCTGCAGAGCCAATGCACAGACTTCCGACGTGCCCCTGAGTGGAAACACGCTCATCTCTCTTGACAGGATTGTTACTTCTCTCTGTCTTTGCCTGTGGATGTCGGCAAGTAGCCGCACCTCATCTCACCAAGTCACAGCTCTGAGCTCTGTTATTCTCTTGGGAGCGAGGTGTGGGCCAGGACTCCTTCCAGCTAACCTGTCGTGGATTCTGTCTTCAGGCACCCACCAGGAGATGTCCCCTCCCAGAGGGGAGCCACACCCTCAGCCTTTGAGGGCCCTGCGGAGTCCTGCTGCCTCTCACCCCATCTCTCCTCCACAGCTCTCTTCGGGGTTCTGTTCGAGAGGAACAAGGAGGCGGCCTTTGCCAACTACCGCCTGTGGGAGGCACTGGGCTTCGTCATCGCCTTTGGGTACAGCACATTCCTGTGTGTCTACGTCAAGCTCTACATCCTGCTGGGAGTCCTGACCCTGACCATGGTTGCTTATGGGACGGTGGAATATTGGGAGGCCAAGAACCCGACCACACCACAGGCTGTGGGACAGACACACCAGGTCGTCATGGAGGAAGAGAGGCAGACAAAGATGTAGAGCCATGGGGTGTGTGGGGGGGACTCGGGGTGTGGGGGCTGGACTCAGGGTATGGTGGGGGGACTCAGGGCATGGCAGGAGGATTCAGGGCATGGTGGGGGGACTCAGGACGTGTTAGCAGGAGCGGTTACCCGAAGCCACCTCAGGACGTTGAGCTGGTTCTTCACCACGATCTCAGCAGTATTTGGCCCTGCTGAAGCTATGCGGCCATTTCCCTATCTTTATGTATTTCTTTCTATTCTAACAAGTTTTCAGTCCACTATCCTATCAAGAGAGATCAAGAGTATACACGAAGGTTTCCATTATTTTAATTTTAGATACCAAAGAAAAAAATTAGCCAATCAAGAATTTGCCTAGAATCATAGACTTACTCTGGTTTTTGTTGTTTTTACAATTTGGAAAACTGCTTAAAATAAAGTAGCCTGACCCCATGATTTTACAAACAGGCAAGCTTTTAAACATCTAACACCAATAATTTTATGAATGGGTCCCGAAGACACAACTGACCTCACCTCACACAGCATATGACAAAGCCAGGCTCAAGCTCGGGTTTCTTGAAACTCACAGAGTCTGCTTCTAAATAAATGCAATTATTTGATGGACTTACCTCTCATTCAGATACTTTTGATCTAAATACTCACCTGGATCACAACCCACACATAAATCATCAAATAAGAACGTTAGTATGCTGTAGGCTATTGGAAGTCTTCAAGAATAATTTCAAAAAAGAGACAGTACAGGGGACCCTCTCACCCCTCCCCACCCTTCTCCTCTACACTGTCTCAGAGGCTTCTCCATGGAGCACTGTGTCCTATTCGGATTGTGCTCCCAAGGCTGCTTCTAGACCTGTGAAGGCAGCTCTCCCAGATTCATGTTATTTTATTTTATTATTATTTTGTGAGTCGGGGTCTCACTCTGCTGCCCAGGCTGGAGTGCAATGGCACAATCATGGCTCACCACAGTCTTGATCTCCTGGGTTCAGGTGATCCTCCCTCCTCAGCCTTCCAAGTAGCTGGAACTATAGACACACACCAGCATGCCCACTAATTTTTTTGACTTTTGTCCAGGCTGGTCTTGAATCCCTGGACTCAAGCAATCCTCTCACCTTGGCCTCCCAAAGTGCAGGGATGACAGGTGTGAACAACACACCCGGTGGCAGACGCATGTCATTGCACTTATTTTTTCATATGAGCATCTCCTTCTACAGGAATTTAAGAACTTGATGTCTAGTGTGTAGTCCTAGTCAGTGCCAATGTCTGTTGGGTGAAGAACCCATTCTTGGTCCTAGTCAGTGCCAATGTCTGTTGGGTATTATGAACCCATTCTTGGTCTCTCCAGAAAGCACTCCCTTTACTCACTCATCATGCAGTCGCTCCTTCGATACTCTGGAGTCCCAGGAGGGGCGGCTGGCCTCTGCAGATGGAGGGGTGAGCAGATACAGACATGCTTTCCTGCATCTGGCTGGTGGCGATCAATAGGAGGAAGAGGTGGTGATATACAAAGTTGGCTAACTACAAATTCACAGCTGCGCTGAGCTTTCCATCCTCTCAAATGCCACTTGCCCCAAACAGCTTGGCCTCTCTCCTGCCTGCTAGGACATCCCATCCGTTCTCCAGGCTCAGTTGCTATGTCGAGATGGCCGTCTTTCTCCACTGACTGCCTGGCCAGGGCACAGGCCTGCAGTTCTCCCGTTTTCTGGTCAGTTGCCCTGTTCCATTCCCAGAGGCCAGATCTCCTTCTGGTTTCCTAATTGCCACTCCCTGCAGGGCCCGCCTGGCCTCCATCTCAGGCCATTCGGAGGATTTTGCTGGAGTGCAGGAAGGCGGGTCCATCCTTCCAGCCCCAGCCTTTTGCTGGTTCCCACCCTGGCCACCACTGGTAGAGCACAGAGTCCCACCTTCTGACCCCGGCACTCCAGCCTGTGGGTTTTAATCCCGGCTCCCAGCCCTCTCAGCCCAGCCCAGTGTTTCTCCAGCTAGTTCTTTCTCTCAGGGCCCTTGCTTCAGGCTGCACATGGGTCTCTGTCCACACTGTCTTCCTCCTCCCAGACCTAGGTGAAATGCCACTCACCCCTGTGGTCTTCAGTAACCCCCATTAAGTGGGGCTCTCTGTTCACTCACCTCGAGGTGCTTTGGTCCCCCTTGCCTGCTGCGTGTCACGGCCACCCAACACCATCCCCGTCTGTAAGAGCCCCAGCCACCTTTGCATTTCCCACAGCCTAGGGCTGAGGTCATTTCAGAAAGAGCCAAAGCTCAGTAAACACTTGTGTAAAGGCCATGTCAAGGACTGGGTGACACATAGGGTCACTCCCACTTGTAGGATTAGGGTTTGGGTCATAGGTGAGGGTGCTCCTGCATGCAAGTCAGGATTCGGTTCCATATGACTTGGAACTGGACTTCAACTTAAGGATCTTCTGGGGTCACAAGGCCCTTGCAGAATATCCCGGAGGTAACAGATCCAGCCTATCTAATGAGATGCCAGATGCACTGGCGGGAAAAGACCCTGGAGTCAGGAGGAGAGGCAGGAAGTGTGTGGGCAGGTTGTGTGTGTGCGGGGACCGAGGGACTGCTCAAGCGACGTGTGCACATCAGTGTGAAGCCCCGGGGTTCAGAGCCCGAGACGGGGGAGTGTGAGATGGCTTGATTTTTATTTTATCCTAATGTTTTAAGGGAGGCTGGAGGCTGTTTTTAAGGGAGGCAGGGAGGCTATTAGAGCTTACGTGATGTATTGCGTGGCTTAATGTAAAACACAGGATGAGAGGCCCCGGGTGAATGGCCTGGTTTAAAGGAGGGTGACAGTGCTCAGTGCTGTTGCCAGAAGTGCTAGGTCCCCCCAAGACTGGATTTGATGCTGGGGGTACCCTGGCCCATCCGTATATTCCTGACAATCCTGGCAGGAACCTGAGGAGTGTGTGGAGAGGCCCAGCCCTGAGTTCCAGGCCCCGAGGCCAATCCTCCCCTGTCACAATTTCATTTTCTTAAATGAAAATGTCTCACTTTCATTTAAGAAGTGAGATGAGTCCAGTGTGGTGGCTCACACCTGTAATCCCAGCACTTTGGGAGGCTGAGGTGGGAGAATCGCCTGAGCCCTGGAATTCGAGACAAGCCTCTACATACAGTCTCTACAATAAATCAACAATTCAGCTGCGCATGGTGGTGCACACTTCTAGTCCCTGTTACTCGGGAGACTGAGGCGGAAGGATCGCCTGAGCCCAGCAGATCGAGGATGTGGTAGCCTGATGGAGCCACTGTACTCCAGCCTGGGCAAGAGTGAGTCTCCAACTCAAAAATAAATAAACAAAAAGAAGTGAGACAGTGGGCTTGGCTGGGCATCCAGGTCCCTGGAACAGAGTTTGCTGGTTTAGGAGATTCTGCCTGAGGCCAGCAGCATTTGCCCACAAGGCCAAGCTCATTTTCTGGTTTTGCTACTATTGATATTTACCAGAAAACGCCAGACTGCTGACGGAGCCAAAGCCTCCTCTGAGTCCCTTGGAGTGTTTCCAGCCATACTTGGCACAGGCTCTGGCTGTCCTGCAGCCTGTCCCTGGGGGTAGTGACCGAGCCCTGCAATGCCCACGATGCATGCACTCGCCTTCCCGCTTCTCCACATCTGGGCGGTTGGTGGCTCCTAGGACTTTTCTGTCTCTTCATCCCTTGACCTTTTGGAAAGGAAGCATTTGCGGATGTGCCCAAGACCCCTGGTGAGAGCCCTGGAGAGAGAAGTCAAAGCAGCTTCTCACTCTGCCTGGTCCTGGGGAGTGTGGATGGCTGTGACCCTAGGTAACCAGTGTCTCACCTGTGCTTAGCCGGGAATGTTGAATTGAAACCGGCCTACAAAGCAAGTCATTTAACCTTACTTTTCCTTAGTACTGTATGTAGTGTAGAAAACGGGAATATTCCTACTTCATAAAGATTAATTGAAACAGTGTGTTACCATAAAACACTACAATGAAACAATGAGAGTAACCATTCCAAAATGGCGTTGTGTCTCATTCCTGTAATCCCAGCACTTGGGGAGACCAGGGTGGGAGGATTGCCTGAACCCAGGAACTAGAGGCCAGCCTGCAATGAGTTCTCCCAAGCTTTCACAGGATTTAATTCTTCAATCTTAAATCCCCATTAGGACTCAGCAGCAAATACACACACTTGTCTTACTTGCTCAGAGTACTAATGAAGGCAAAGTTGGAAAAAGACAACAATGCATGGCACAATGTATCATACAAGTTTTTTCTAAAAAACGAGAGCTGTATCTAAAAGAAAACTGTTAAATACATAAATGAAAAGTTAAGAGCATATAATAAAGAGAAAGTGAGTGTGTGAATGACCCAAGCCTATGGCTGGTCTGCAGGTACTATAATGTACCAAGATTCGTCGTGAGCTTGCCAGCAGCCATGGAAAAAAAGAAGAAACACAAATTACATACAGTAAGTCCCCTACTTATGAATGAGTTTCGTTCTGAGAGCATGTTCATAAGTCCAATTTGTTCATAAGTCCAACAAAACCAACCTAGGTACCCAACTAACATAATCGGCTATACAGTAATGTACTGTAATTGGCTTATAATACTTTTCACATAAATGATGTCTGGCATCCACTGACACGTGAACTAGCTAATGTGACTGGACATGGGTACGCACATTTGTGTCTTTGAAAGTTTGCAACTTTGAAGGCTCATATGTAGGGGACTTACTACAATAGTATTGATAAAAGGAGGCACGCCAGCATATTAAAAGAGACTCATTTTCTAGTTACTAACATGTGAAGGGATTTTCACGTGTCCTCTCAGAGTGTAGAGAACACTATCTTTGACAGGTTTTGTGTTTCTATGGCCATCTGATGACTGTGATCTTTGATAAAAACTGAGAGCCACCCTATGGAGCATGCTCTATGAACATGTTTGAGCTGGGTCAGCTGATGGCCCAGGAGGGAAGCTCTCAGGAGAATTCATGGCTAGGCCATTTTCCCCTGCGCCCTCCACAAGGCCAGAGCCCTCCATGCTAAGCCAACCCTGAGGGCATTTGTTGAGCTGCCCTGACCTGGGCTTCTTTTATTTGTGAAAGCACACAGCTATTCCCTACCATGAGAGCAGTAAGTAATACAAGTGAGAGTCCAGAGCATTAAGGTATTTTGAAACTTTTCCAGCTTCACATGCAAGTCAAGCAGAGATTATCTTTTCTTCCCAAGACTGGGTTGTGTCCTGCTCGAAGCCACCTCTGAGTCCCAGCCGCCCCTCCAGTTCCTCCAGAAGGTTGTCTGAGACTCCCTGCCTGCTGCCCCAGGTCCTGGGCGCATCACCGGGCCTGGAAGAACATGGAGTCAGGGGTGAGGTCCGACCATACTCCTATTCCCTCCTCCTTAGTCTTTCCTTCCACAGGGTCAGTGCTTGGTGGGGGAGGACAGGACATCTAGAAAGATGGTGAGCCTGAGGAAGGTATGAGTCCACACGGTCACCCATAGACCTGTGCCCCCAGGAGCCATCTGCCTGTGACACACTTGGCCTCCAAAAAGAGCAACAGTGGTCACAGGGCCCCTGGAGGACAAGGATTTCACCATGGTCTCAACCATGCATGGACAGAGAGCATGTCCTATGGCAGTGGACAGTTGGAGTGGGCCTATCCCATGTTGCAGGCCCTGCTTGGCACCCATGCCTGCAGACATCCCCAGCTTAGTTCCATCTCTGCCTTGCTGAGGATCCCTTCCATGAGAGAACCCTCTTCTCATGCCCAGTTCCCCTCCCTGGCTCTCTGATTCCCTCCCTTTTCTTAGTCACTCTGTTTGTAAAAGTATGACAGAACACAAAGCCACAAAATCTTTCCACTGCATGGTTTGGAAGGTGAATCCATCATCTGGACTTCACAGCCTCATCTTCTTCCTCGGCATCCTAGGCTGCCCTCCTTGGCGTCTACACCATGTGAGGCGCTCCCTCTCCAGACAATGGCTCTTGCCATCTAGCTTCTGGCAAAGCAGGGATTTCTCTATGGCCAGCTATAGTCCTGAAAAGACAGGGTGGGCTGGGCCACACCATCCAGAAGGGGCCACCTGTCCAACTTGGAGTGCATTGTGGGCCCCGCTGTGTGTTTATGCACTCCATGAGCTGCATAGTCCACACACGACATTCTGGGGTGGGCACAGTGGCCTGAGTAAGACTTGGAAAGATTTACATTTAACAGAGAGCCATGGGTCTTATTCCACACTCAACAACCCCCGCCCACTGTCACCATCTGTCCCTCTTCTCAAAGATCATCCCGCCACCCCCCACGCCCCAGGGCTTTCCCATTGTCCACCCTTCCACTACCCCCACCACCCCACCCCCAGCTGCACCTCACAGCCCAGAATCTTGCTTTCTTTCTCAAAACCACCTTTCCCAAGACCAGACCCTCCCAGCTTCCATCCTGAGCCCTGAAAAATTCCAAGCAGGCTTGTTTTGCTCCAAATGATTCTCTGCACACAAGAAAATTATCTAATAAGCAAATTAGGAGTGCAGAGTCATTCATTCAACAACATTCAAGAACATACTAGGTGCCACACAGTGTTGTAGATACAGTCAGTAAAGCAGGAAACAAAAGAGCCAAGTTTTACTCCCAGGAAATATCTATACAAATAATGTGCTGGTTCATGGAAATTAAGGAGAGAAACTGTCTCCATCACATAAAAGCGCAGGTGAAGCAGCAAGTGTTGTCGAAGAGGCTGCAGCAAGTTCTCCAAAAGATCTAGCTGAGACCACTGAGGAAGGTGGCAACACTAAACAGACTTTCCATGTAGATGAAACAGCTTTCTACTGGAAGAAGATGCCATGCAGGACTTTCACAGCTAGCAAGAAGTCAATGCTGGGCTTCCAAGCTTCAGAAGGCAAGAGGGCTCTCTGGTGAGGACCTAGTGCAGCTGGTGACATTTACATTCAAGTCAGCATTCTTCTACCATGATGAACATTCTAGAACCCTTAAGAATTATGCAAAGTAGACTCTGCCTGTGTCCTGGAAATGGAGCAACAAAGTCTGGACGACAGCACATCTGTTTACAGCACAGCTTACTGAATATTTTAAGCTCACTGTTAAGACCTACTGCTCTGAAAAAAAAAAAGATTCCTTCCATAATATTACTACTCTTTGACAATGCACCTGCCACCCAAGAGCTCTGATGGAGATGTTGTTTTCCTGCCTGCTGACACATCATTCATTCTACAACTCATGAATTAAAAAGTAATTTTGACTTTCGAGTCTTATTACTTAAGAAATGCATTTCGGCTGTAGCTGCCATTGACAGTGACTCCTCGGCTGGATCAGGCAGAGTAAATTGAAAACCTTCTGGAAAGGATTCACCATTCTAGATGCCATGAAGAACATCTATGATTCATGAGAGGAGAAAAAATATCAGCATTAGCAGGAGTTGGGGAGAAGTGGACTCCACCCCTCATGGATGACTCTGAGAGGTTCAAGACTTCAGTGGAGGAAGAAACTGCAGCCATGGTGGAAACAGAAAAGAACTAGAATCGGGAGTGGAGGCTGAAGATGAGCCTGAGTTGCAGCAACATCATGATGAAACTTGAACAGCTCAGGGTCACATCTTATGGATGAGCAAAGAAAGTGGTTCCCTGGCATGGAGTCCACCCTGGTGAAGACACTGTGAACATTGCTGAAGTGCCAGCAAAGATTCTGGAATACTACCTAAACTTGGTTGATAAAGAAGCAGCAGAGTTTGAAAAGATGGATTCCAAACTGACTTTCTAGAGTGTGGAAAATGCTATCAATCAGCACTGCATGCCACGGAGAAATCTTTGTGGAAGGAAGAGTCGATCAACAAGACTTCATTGTTATCTTAGTCTAAGAAATGTCCACAGCCACCCCAACCATCAACTTCCCTGATCAGCCACAGCAGTCACCAACACTGAGGCAAGATCCTCCACCTGCAGAAGGTCATGACTTGCTGAAGGCACAGGTAATTGTTAGCATATTTTAGCAATAAAGGATTTTTAAATTAAGGTGTGTGGGTTTTAAACATAATATTATTGCCCCATCAATTGACTACAGTATAGTGTGAACATAACTTTTATATGTACTGGGAAACCAAAACAATTCTGTGACTGGATTTATTGAGCTATTTGTTTTACTGTGGTGGTCTGGAGGTGAACTCACAATATATGAATTGTTCTCAGGTAAAAAAATATGTTCCTTCACTGAGATGCACCTAGAGTCTGTTACAGCAGCCTCAGAAAACGCACACAGGCTGCCAGACGCTATTTGCTTCTAGCAAGCGAGGATACTTCCATAAATTTCAGGGGAAGTAGAAGAAAGACAGAAAAATTTGACAATCAACTTGTAATGAAAAACAAATAATAAAATATGGCGAAATGAGATAAATGGATCTACAAATTAAAAATTCTAGTCAGAAGAAAAGGGTTATTTACAAAGAGCGTTATAATACAAAAGAGTATAAGACACGCTTAGTTTTATTTATTTTAGTAAGCAGTAGTATGGTTTTATTCCTTCTATTGATAAGATATCTGTTCATGAAGAATAGATATAAACTTGGGTTTTTCTGTAGAACCAAGGAAGGAACGCAGGGATCCAGGAGCCAAAAGCAAAAAATAACCATCGTTCCCACCTGATGGCTGCCCTGAGGGTGAGCCCAGAGAGCTGTCCGAGGCCCAACCCTGCCTTTGCTGGGTGGGATGTCTGGGGGATTCCACCAGTCATTCGGAAGGACCAAAGAAGAAGGTCTGTGTTTCTAATAACAGCAGCTCTGCTGACATTTCACAATGGCAGGACACCAGGCGACAGAATATCGGCAAAAGAGACTTGAATAGGCCAGGGGAGACCCCAGGCAGGACTGAGCTCTCCATCAGGCCCACAAGGGCCCACGGTGCTTTTAGGAGCCCATGAAAATGGTTCAATTTCTCTTAGAAACCAGAAGGCAAAAATGAACTCTTAGGTGAAAGGAAACAATTTAATATATGAAATCAATATATTCACCTTTATACAAATGCAGAAACAAAGCATAATTGCTTTAATAATTAATTTTTTAAAATCCCACATAGGCAATAAAAGTCACAATATGGCCCTAATCCCAGGTTGCAAAGGACTAAAACTTTTATGAATGCCATTAACTTAAAAATGCAAAAATGTTCATGCAGTATATCAGGTTTAACTGTAAAAGCGTGAGTGCGATGACCAGTGACTCAAGTTTAAAACACTGGGGAGAAATAACCACCCCCACACCCACAGCATTTCTAACCAAAGGTTTGTTCTCTTGTTATCTTAGGCAGGGCAAGGAACAAAAATAACCACAACATACAATCAAAGCAATACTTCTAGGAAGGTATAATATTAGTTATAGATTAATGAAGAAAAGTTACTGCCATAAAACAGGTTCAGAGTGTAGGCCCTTACAGAGTAAAGTGATCATCTGAATTGTTTGGTTTTTCTTTTGTGTAAGATATTTTTTCAAAAGACTCAACTATGCTAAACCTATAACTGCACTTTTAACTATTTAAGAAAATTTAATCTAATTAGAATCAATCTTTAAGTGCTCAAAGAAAGTTATTTTCAAAGGAGGATTCGATAAATTGAGCATTAAGCAAAGCACTCATTTTTGGGAGTACAGCTCTCTGTGTTAAAACTCCTCTGACTTTCCTTTTTTTCACTTTTTTTCTAAGTCTGGGTCTCACTCTGTCACCCAAGCTGGAGTTCAGTGACACGATCATGGTTCACCACAGCCTCAACCTCCTTGGCTCAGGTGATCCTCCCACCTCAGCCTCCCGAGTAGCTGGGACTACAGGCACATGCCACCACACACAGCTAATTTTTAAAAAAAATTTCTGTAGAGACAAAGTCGCTATGTTGCCCAGGCTGGTCTCGAACTCCTGGGCTCAAGTAATCTTCCCACTTTGTCCTCCAAAAGTGCTAGGATTTATAGGCATGAACCACTGTGCCTGGCTGAAACTTCTCTGACTTTAAAGAAACACCAATAATTAGAGTTTCTGGCACCTCCTCCATGTAATAGACCCATAATTTACTCCAGAACCTGCCGGGCACTCTTCTAGGAGTTGGGGAGCAAAGGTGAAGATGGCTGGGCCCCACCCTCAGTGTGCTCTCTGGGGAAGGGAGAGACAGACCACCAGGTCATTGGGATAAGGTGTGGGGGGGCCCTACCTGGGCATGGATGGGCCGAGGAAGGCTTTCCAAAGGAATGATGAGTCAGTTGAAGCCGGATGACCCAAGGGAGAGGTTTCCACACCTCATGGGCTGTGAGGATCCGAGAGAGGAGAGGCAGGAAGGGCCGCCAAGCTCTGGAGAGGGACCTGCTCTCTTCAGGAAAACACGGAGCCTTGGAGAACACCACACAGGAGAGGGAGCAGCACCGGGCTAAAACGGAGAAGATGAATCTGTGGCTGGCCCTTTCCGTCATCCTTGCAGCCTCCTGTGCAGTGCAGGGTGGCCCTTAGGGACCATGAAGTAGGAATCATGGCGGGCTTTCCCAAGGTGGAAGTGGGCAGTGTCCCAGGCTCACTCCTGCTCGCTGCCCATCCCTCTACAGCTGTGGCTGATGCCACTCGTTTTCCAGACCCCCATGTTCTGTTGACTTCCCTGATTTTCTTAATGAGACCTTTTCTACCAATTAAATGTGCTTATGTGTTGCTGGCAAATAAGTGGCTCTGTGTCCCCTCCTCAGAGTCAATGTCATAAATAGGATCAGATTCTCCAGGCAGTGAGAAGCCTTGAGGAGGGTGTTAGGAACTAGAACTAGAGGTAAGTGTCTGCTTTTTGCAAATTGGTATGAAATGTCATCTTCACACGCTGGTGCTGCTTTCCAACCTGCTAGGATGTGTGTCCCACGCAGGGCTTCCAGCGAACCCCCTCAGCGAAGTCACTTTGCTGTGATGACACATGTGACACCCACCCCCGCATGGGAGGGCCCTGCAGCTGATGCTTAATGGAGCTGCCAGTTGGGTGGGTGACTCCAGTGCAGCTTGCTGACAAAACCATGTGCCAGCCTCTCCCCAGTCTCCCATGGACCATGAGGAGTCCGTGTGTTCAGCACAACAGTGATGTGTTTTGTTTGCTTTAATGACAATTCTTAGTAGAAGCTACTTCAAAATAATTAAAGCAATAGGCAAGTCCGTTTTTTCAGCCAAATCCAAAGCAGCATTTCTACCATGGACTTGTCTTGCCTGTTGACAAATGACCTTGTGTGGCTTAGCTTTCACCTGAAGAGAAAGACCTCTGTTCCGTGTGATGGCAGCAGAATTCTTTTCTTTTTTCTTCAAAGTCAAAACAGCACATTATTCTTGAGCTACTGTACAGAGCATGACCAAAATATTGAGGATTACAATTGGGTGTGCACAGTGTATGTTAGGGTCTAGGTCATATCTGGCACTAAAACATATTTCATTTTCTTCACATAAAAACATGAAAACATCCCAAATAAATAATTACACATCTTCTGATAAGACTTTCTAGAAGTTATTTCTTTCCAAAATTATGTTCTGGGAATTCTGCATTTCAGTATAAAATTAGTTGAATGCCAGTTTTCTAGGAGGCCTGCAAAGCAATGAAAGAAGTAAATAACTGGCTATTGTTCTAACATTGGAAGAAAAACATCAAGAGTGTCCAGAGGTGACTTACTGTGTGGACAGCCACTGGCCATGATAACAACACATTCCAACCCTGAGTCAGACACCCCTTGGGTTTACTTGTGGCCACCAGAACTGTCATCCCACTTGTCCCCGCGAGGATGGGGTGTGGATGACCCAAGGGGGGCTGGTCAGACTGAGCTTGTATAATTCTGAAGGAATGAGCATGGACCAGGCAGGGAAGAGGACTCAGCTGTGTTACTCAGCCAGTCCCAGGGGCATTGCCTGCAACTCCGGGGCCCATCACAAGGTGGGATTCACCCATCACAAGGCAGGATTTGCCTGTGATGTACAGAGAGCTAGGTCTTGCTGGGGCACTGGAAGTCGTTCTCTTGCGAACCTCTTGTTCTCGGTCTGGTGTTGTTCCAACCACTTTTCCTAACCAGGGAACAGGATGTCTTTTCCTTTACAATTTCTAGATGACTTGAGCAGGTCTGAAGTATTGGTGGCTCTCAAGACCATCTGGGACATATTATTAGTTTTGTCTCTGTTTTAGCTAAAAGTGTAACTGGAATGTCACACTTGATGCTGTGTGTTGAGGGCAGATCTACTTGTCCAGGGTGATGTCTGCAGTCTCGTCTTTTATTATAACCTCCCGGGCCTACTCGATTTCCTGACGGCAGCTGCAATACACCGTCCTGTGATGCCATCTGGGTGCTCGTACCTCCTGAACTAGGCTGTGTGGAGTCTCTCTGCCAGTGACTGAACATGGCAATGGTTTTGTCACCATTCCTGGTAGAGAGAAACACTTTGTCAGAGGTGCTGGGCATGGCCAGTGCTGCAGGTGTGGAAGGGTCTGGGGGACAACCACACCCAGGAATGAGTGCCTCTTCCCAAACCTTGTTGATGATGGCACCGGAGGCATGGGTAGGAGTGGAAAAGGCGCATGGGGGTCCAGGGCATTGACAGAAACAGTGTGGCTGAGAAGGAGCAGGTGGGAGAGGGCTGGGAGGGGCTGGAGGCTGGGCAGGGGCAGAGATTGAGCAGGGCAGAGGCTGGGTGGGGCCAGAGGTTGGGGCCTGTGCTAACAATTGAACCTTGAAGGTGAGAGGAGGTAGCAGGGTTTACACAGGGAGTGACATGAACAAGACATAAGCTCGTTTAAGAAAAGCATCCCGTGGGTGATACAGCATATTTTGGCTGTCATGAGGGTGACAGGGTAGGAGTCTGTTGAGTATCCCAGGCCAACATGGGGAGGGCACAGCAACAG
Organism: Tarsius wallacei; assembly: GCA_963574415.1. Classification (NCBI taxonomy): domain Eukaryota; kingdom Metazoa; phylum Chordata; class Mammalia; order Primates; family Tarsiidae; genus Tarsius; species Tarsius wallacei. The sequence continues at coordinate 19,772 of CAUYQG010280612.1, read as the reverse complement.
GATTGGGGAGGGCAGAGGCAGGCAGTGAGGACACAGCCCACAGCACTCAGGGATCCCTGGGATGTCAGGATGGAGGAGGGGGAAGACTTGAAGCAACCCCCACACCATCCCTCGGGCAGCTGAAGTGATGAGGGTTCTCCTGTCTTTACTGCCTGCACAGACCAGCGGTGAAACTAACTCTGGGAGCACATCCACAGTGTGCCTTAATTTTTTTTAACTTTAATATCTTTAGGGTATACAAATAGCTTTTGGTTACATGGATGCGTTGTATCGTGGCTAAGTCTGGGTTTTCATAGAACCCACCACCCCAACCTGTGCATGCTGCATCCTACTGGTCAGTTTTCACCCTCCAGCCCTAATAGTTGATTTACTCTTGTTCCACAGTAGACTTGGGCCCGAGACCACATGGTCCAAGGAAGACATGCACTCAAGATTGGAGCTGTGTTTACAATTACAACTCAACTTGACCAACAGCTCAAGTGTGACTAGGGGAAAAATACCTAGACGTCCATGTCAAAACTCAATCTCTATAAAGGGACTCAGATCAAGGCCAAAGACAAAACTTCTAGAATCAATGACACTATTTTCTATTATTGCATTTATGCAAATACATAAACTTTTGCAAAAACCTAAATTAATTGAAAGAAATTACAAAATACACAAATCAAAAATTGGGATTGGTTCAGATTCGCCTGGTCTAACATACATCGAACCTTTCCACGCTCACAATTGTCCCATCAGGATTGGAGAAGCTCTCCTCACATCTTTAAGACATTTTCTGCAGAATTTATTTTTTAAGATGTAAGATACATTGAATCTCTTTAGAAGCTTGTTATAGCTAAAGAATCTAAAAAATATTAATAAGATTTACAGGAAGAGTATTTTCTAATCAGATGAGTTTATAACTAGTGTTACCAGGTATATTACAAAATTCTAAGTCTGAGTTTTAAATAAACCATGAATAATTTTTTATCATAAGCATATTCCAAATAGTGCATGAAACATACTTATACCAAAAAAATATCTGCTGTTTATCTGATACTCAAATTTAAGAAAGAGTCCTGAATCTTTATTTGCCAAATCTGGCAGCCATACTTGTAACAAAAGTTCAAGGACTTAAATATCATTTGAAAATAATCAGGAAAAAATGTGTGTGGCTATCTGAGAGCATATTTACTGTGTTCCATTGTTCCAGTCAGGACATACACAACATACATGCCTAAATTTGCACATTCAATAAATTTAGTTTTCCAAACCAGGGCATTTGTAGGTTACTTAGCTGCTTAAATATTTTCTGTGATCTACTCTGCTGTGGTCTGAACGATTATGTTCCCACTCAAATTCATGTTGAAATTGAATTCCCCAACTGATAGTACTAAGAGGTGGAGCCTTTGAGAGGTGATTAGGTCATGAGGGTGGAGCCCTCCTGAATGGGATTAGTGCCCTTATAATCAGGACTCCAGAGAGTGTCCTCATCCCTTCCACCACACGAGGCTATAGTGAGAAGGTGCCATCTAAGGACCAGAAAGTGTTCACCATTCAGGGAATCTGCCAGCACCTTGACCATGGACTCCCAACCCCCGGAACTATGAGAAATAAGCTTCTGTGGTTTATAAGCCATCTAGTCTATGGTATTTTGTGACGGCAGCCTGAACAGACTGAGGCACACTCCATAAAGAACTGATATTCAAGATGCATTTTTTATCCAACTCTATCATTTGTTATTTACATCTGAATATCTTGCTCCAGGCAGAATGATCTCCTTGGTCTCATTAAAACACAAAATGTATATTCTCCCAATTTTTCTCAGTGATTGCCCTGGTTGAAAGTTTTCTTTCCCTCCCGTATGCTCCCTGACTCTCTGAATGCTCTACCTGAGAAGTCATTAAGGTCTATCATTAATCCTATGGCAGGTGACCTCTGCCTCTGAATGGCTTTGACCCTTACTGTCATAAACATTCAATTTTACATTTGCATAATGACTTGCAATGTCAATTTACTATAACAAATTGTAGTAAAGAATCATCATCCACCCTCTACATCATCCTCCTGGGGATCAATGGCAATGATTTTCAACCTTGTATGAGAGACATTGCAAGGTTCATTGTAGAACATGCTGAATTATGGCTATACTATATCTAATTTATTATATTTATTTATTATATAATTTATTATTATAGGAATGAAGACATGATTATGTGCATGCAGGCGGTGTCAATTCACAGCTATTTGTGTGTGTTTGTGAAAAAAGAAAGGCTGCTGAATTAAACTTTATTGATTAGTTTCTATTTGTTTTTTTAATTTCCATTTGTTTCTTTTTTATTTGCTTTGCCAACTGTTAACAGTCACTGGCAGACAAGGGGTAGCACAAAATACATTTGAGAAAAATGAATGTGGTAAAGAACCTGACAACTGAGGAGAAATTCTACCCCTCAAAATAATTTTCAGCACAAAACTGTAGTAGCTTGTTTTTATGTGGTGTATTGATGGGACACCCTGGAGAAACTGGGGGATCTTCTTCAAGTCAGTAGTTGAGAACTCCAGAACTCACTGTCTGGTGCATAATCAATGCACAATATGTCTTGGCTGATCTGTATGAATGAATAAGAACAGGTATGTGACACACGGTTGCACCTATAAAATGGCAGGAGAGGAAAACAGTGGGGCTTTTGTTCAACTCTATTCTTGAAATATCAATTATAGGTAAAAGTATTGAAGATATGGTAAATATACCCAAGAACAATAACAGAGCTTAGAAGCAGAGACATTCTACACGGACCAGCTGAAATTCAAAGAGGTTAACGGACCTTAGCCTTTTGAACAGAAATAAAATACAGGCCTACAAAATACTTTTATTTTTCTAAAGACCTTAATTAACATTAATCAATCATCCAACATGGCCTTTGCAAGTTAGCAGGCATAATTTTTCTTTGTCAAATATTTGATGGTGGTCACTCCAGAAAGCAATTGCTCTCATGTCCACTTCAGGGTTTATTCACCAAGTAAAAGCATAAATTACAGATTGTGAAGGCAAAAATCCTAATAAGATTCACAATAACGTTGACTGAAATATTAGGACAGAAAGAAAAAGAGTCAGGGGCCAAGAACTAGCAGAATAGCCCAGGTGTTGGGAGCACTGCAGTCCCACTCAGGGCATCTCTCAGCTTACAGGGACATCATGTTGATTGTGGAGTCTCTTAGAGAATCTTTCAGCTTATGGGTCCATCACATTGATTGTAGACCCGCTTAGAGCATCTCTCAGCTTACAGGTTCTTCGTGTAGATCATTGACCCTCTTAAAGCATCTTTCAGCTTACAGGTTCATTGTGTCAGTCGTGGACCCTCTTAGAGCAGCTTACAGGTCCATCATGTCAGTCGCTGACCCTCTCATCTAGTGTCGATCATGGACCCTCTTAGAGATCTCTCAGCTTACAGGTCCGTCGTATCAATTGTGGAGCTTCTTAGGGCATTTCTCTGCCAAGGGGCCATCATGTCACAGATGAGGATTTGCTTAACAATGACCTTCATCCTCCTTTATCAACAGGTCAGATTAAATAAATGCTCTACCAACACTTTCACTACAAATACCTAATAATGCACAATAAAATTATACACAAAAAATTCTTTTCAGTGAGCACCCAAACTCATGGAAACCCAAGTTCATGCCAAAAATCACAGAGGTTGCTGAAAAGCAGACCAGAACTCTGATGTGGCCAATGCCCTGTCATTTGCAGCATTCAAGATGCTCTGCTTCTAGTAGCTTTACCAGGATAGGACAAGGGTCTTTGTCTTGGTAATTGGAACTGAGTCCGTGCTTAGAGATGACACTCTTAAAAGGTTATAGGTGACCTAGAAAATATCCATCTGCTAGGAAATGGCAGTCACCAAGAAGCACAGCTTGTCTTTCTCTGACCTCTCTCCAGCAGATGTGTAACCACAGGTTGACCCTCACGTCGGATTAGCAACTGCAGTTCTGCTATCTGTGGAGTCTGAGACATCCCAAACTAAGAATCTAACATGAAGTGATCCCCGGCTGGTAGTGCCCTGGGAACCCTGGCAGAAGCAAACCCAAAGTTTCTGGATATCCGCTCCCAGGTGGACTCCAAAGGATTGCCACACACGAGCCACAGATGAACACTGTGAAAAAGCTGAGAAAGCATGCCACCATGAGGAAGGATCCAGAGACAACCAAGCAGCAACCAGAGCCACAGAGGCTCCAAGACTGTAGCGTGATGTTAGCAGAAACATCATAAAGCAAGTGTGTTTAGGATATTTTAAGCATTAAAGGAAGGAATTGAAAACAAGAGAGAAACAAGAATATTAGCAAAAAGTCTAGGAAGATTTGAGGAAGACCAAAATGAATTGAAAAATATAATCTTCAAAATTAAAACTAAGAGGTGTATTAAACAGCACACAGTATTGAGATGAAGAAAAAACTGATGAACTAGAAAACAGTCTTAAAGAATTTATCCAGAACATAAAAAAAAAAGAAAACACATTAAGGAGACTAGAATGAGGCAGTGTAAGATATCTGTATTTGGAGATACAGAAAGAAGAAGGTGATACTAGTAAGATAATAGCTGAGAGCTTCTCTGAACTGAAGACAGAGTTGCCTGATAAAATACACATGGAACATACTTATCATAAAAATCATTTGTTGTTCACCTAAGATTTAAATTCAAGTGGACATCCTGCATGTTTATTTACTAAATCTGGCAACCCTAACTTATGGAAGACATATATCATTAGATTCAATATACAAAACGAATCCCCAATACAATGAACACAATTAAATCCATAACTATGTAAACTAAAAGTAAAGTCCTAAACCTTCCCATGGACTGAACAAGCCCCCTCTTGGTCAATGGGACCCCAGAAAAACCTTAAACACTGAATTCCCAGCCGTGACAGGAAGGGGCTCAAACACACTTCGTCACACCCCCTCCCTGTTAGAGTTTAGGCACAACTGACCAGCACTAATGTTAAAATAGATCATAAGATGAACGAAACACTCCTTGTGGCAATAAATTCCTGAAATGGAAACAGAACCTAAGATCACGCCAGAAAAGGGTTAAGTCATGTGCTCTATGGGTCACTCTGACTCAGTGTATTAGTTCATATTCTTTTCTGTTGACTCCAAATTTTTAGGCAAAGCTTTACTCCTTTAACCAATTGCAAATTGAAGAATCTCTGGATCTACTTATAACCTGTAAGCCCTGCTCCAAGACGTATGGCCTTTGGGGGCTGAACCAATGTGTACCTTCCAAGTATTGATTTATGTCTTGGCCTTTAACTCCTGCCTCCTCAAAATGTATAAAACCAGACTGTAATCCAACTGCCATGGGCACATTTTCTCAGGACTTCTTGGGACTTTGTTTCTCGGGTCCTAGTCATTCATATTGCCTCAGGATAAGCCTTTTTAAAAAACATTTTACAGAAATTGGTTTTTCTGTTAGCAATTAGACATAGAATACAACTGGAGACAGAACAGTTCTTAAAAGCAGCAAGAGAAAAAAAAATCACTTTCCACGGAAGAAATTAGCCTGCTCTCAGATCTTCTCACAGATGCTGTGAGATAGTGGAATAAAGTCTTCAGATTTACTCTTCTGCACAAAATCCTCCAATGGCTTTCTCCCATGGTGATCTATACATCCTGGTTTCCACCACTTGACACCATCTCCTCACCCCTGCCACACCAACTTCCTCACTTTTCCTCAGACAGACCACATGCATTTCAATGGCTTTCTCCTTCTAGAAGTTTCTTCCCCATTGTGCACACAGCTCTCCCTCTCAATGCAGTCATGTCTCCTCTTCACTATCACTTTTTCAGTGAGGCCTTCCCAACCACTCTCTGGATGGGCACACACAACACAAGATATACAATAGTGACACACACACGCCTTCTCCATTTTATACCATCTTAATCTTCTCTATAGTTTTGCATGTGTTCTGACATGTTATATTTATTCCTATTTTTGACCTATTTATTTCATGCCTCCCCCCAATAAACTATCATGAGATAGATTTTTTACAATTTTGCTCACTGCCAAATCCCCAGCTCAAAAACAATGCCTGGCATGTGTAGGCGCGTGATAGGTGTCTGTCAGATGGGTGATGCAGAATGGCATGTCAAGATAAATGACCATTCAGGAGCAAAGGTGAAACACAGGACATTTCTAGATGAATCGAAACTGAAAAGTTCACCCCATCTGAAGAACAACTCCAAGTCGAAGGAAATTGTACCAAGGAGAAAGGCCTGAGATGCAAGAAAAAAGACAGAGTCTCAAAATGTATACATATTTTTTTACTTAAAATAAACACTAACTATATAAAACAACACAGTAATAATCATAACTGTGAGGGTAGTAAGCAAGTTAGAATAAAAAACCCAGCAGAAGCCAACACAATGGCAAGAAAGATGGGAAAGGAATAATTAGAACTAAAAAGTTCTGAGCTCCACCTGGGCTCAGTGGCTCAGCCTGTAATCTCGCTCTTGGGAGGCTGAGGTGAGTGGATTGCCTGAGCCCGCGGGTTCGAGACCCACCTGGGCAACTTGGTGAGACCTCATCTCTACAATAAATCAAAAATTAGCCAGGCGTGGTAGCGCGCGCCTGTAGTTCCAACTACTTGGAAGGCTGAGGCGGAAGGATCACCAGAGCCCAGCAGGTCGAGGCTGCGGTGGCCGGGAGCGGCCACTGTACTCCAGTCTGGGCGACAGACTGAGACTCCAACTCAAAAAAAAAAAAAAAGTTCCGAGCTCCTTATGGAGGGCAGGGAGGATATGATACTCTTTTGGTTTGTGAAAGTAACCCTCAGGCTTAAATAAAATTTATTTTCATAATATACTCATATATCTTTCCTAATATTTCTGTTTTCTTATAAGAATATTTAAATATAAAGATTTGGAAATAGCAAAATAAAAACAATGGAAAAAGATATACCAGGCAAATACTAACTGAGTGTCTATCACATTTAATAAACTTAATGTAGAAAACAATAAAGGGATAAGAATATAAGGGTCCCTGGATATGGATTTTAAAAAAGAAGCCAATTTATCAAAAAGAGAAAAATTACAAATAAATGTTAATAAATCCATAATCAAAATGAGAGATTTTTAACACGGTTCTTTAATTATCTAATAGAACAAACTGATTTTTACATTGAGTAGGAACATAGACTATAAGAAAACAATTTTGAAAAATCCTTCATCTAAAGGCACTTGTAGATTTATGCATATTACACAGTATTCTCAAACACATATGAATCATTTGTGGAAAAATGATTATACACTAGGCCATAAAGCAAGGCTTGACAGATTTCAAAGACACAGGTAGTAATATAAACTATGGTCTTCGACACAATGCAACTAAATTAAAATGAATAGCAATAAGAAAGCTAAAAAAATACCAAGCATCTGGATATTTTGCAACACTTTCAAAAATAACTCACACAGCCCACAGAATGGGAAATATATGTTGCCAACTGTATATCTGACAAAGCTATCATCCAGGATCTATGAGGAATCCAAACATGCCTAAAGGAAAAAAAACAAATAGCTCCATTAAAAAGTGGACAAAAGACATGAATAGATACTTCTCAAAAGATGATATACGGGCAGCCATCAGACACATGAAAAAGTGCTCAGCCTCACTAATCATCAAAGAAATGCAAATCAAAACCACACTGATATACCACATAACCCCAGTAAAAATGGCCATCGTTAATAAAGCAAACAACAACAGATGCTGGCAAGGATGCGGAGATAAAGGAAAACTTTTACACTGCTGATGGGAATGCACACTAGTGCAACCTCTTTGGGAAAGTGTGGCAATTTCTGAAAGAACTAGAAATTGACCTTCCATATGACCCAGAAATCCCCCTACTGGGAATTTACCCGAAGGATCTCAAATCATTCTATAAAAAGGATACCTGCACATGCATGTTTATTGCCGCATTATTTACAAAGCAAAAACATGGAACCAACCATGCTGCCCATCAAAACTGGACTGGTTAAAAAAAAATGTGGTACATATACACAGTGGAATATTATGCAGCCATAAAGAAAGACAAACATATGAACTCCGCAGCAACTTGTATGGATTTAGAGCCTATCATACTCAGTGATCTATCACAGAAACAAAGAACAGAGTATCATATGTTCTCACTCATAAGCGGACCTTAAACAATTATCATAATACTATGAGAAAGGGATTGGCAGTAGTGGAAAACCGCTAGGTGAGGGAGGGGCAGACCTCATCAACAAGGGTACTTTCATAATGACCATTTGTATACCTAACCATGAATTGTACCCCACTTCATTAAAATTAAAAATTAAAAAAAAGAGAATGGGAGGAGATACATTGCAGGCAGCATGCCTTTCCAGGAATATAGCTATAAAGAAAATGAATACTGGGAATGCCAGTGTAGAGGAAAGACTTTACGATGACAAGGGGAGGTGGGGGAGTTGTTAGAGCAACACCTGTGAGTCAGAACGAGGCAGGTGGGAGCTGGTGCAGCAGCTTTTGTCAGGTGTATGGCCTATTTATCCACAGAAATGGGAGAGAGGAGAGGTGTGTAGATAGAGGTGCAGAGATCACTTCATTTCTTGCAGTGAAGTAGGAAGCAAGGTCCTCACCTGAGTTAGAGGAGAAGAAGTGTTGGAGACGGTAAAAAAAAAATTAAAGTCAGACAGTGTGGGAGAGTGGAAGACAGAATGAACTAGGGAAATGCAATTCTCAGGAAGTCATAAGGGTCCATATAAGGGAGATGAGTGTCCATGAGTATCTAACCAGATCTGTCCACAGAGTTGTATGCTTTCTTCCAGCCACCTTCAGCCATAGGAACGTGAGCATGGCCCAAGCAGATATGTGGACATAACAATGGTTATAGGTTTTCAAGGGAGTTAAGTTCTAACAGCCTTGTAAAGAACTAGCTTAGATTAAGCCCAAACTAATATATTAACACAAACAATATGTGTTGGCAATTCAGTCAAGTCTTATGACAAGTCAGTATATTCCCAAGCAGTTTCTAAATATCTAGTTATAGACAGAAAATTACTAGAATTTGTATAAATATGTAACAATTTATCCTGGCACTGCCTACATCAACTCAGCGATAAAAATGACCTGATAGTCTTGACCATTCAAGACTTTGCAAATAAGACAAAATAAGCTCATTTTCAGGTAAAATAGCTTTAATAGATCAAATAGTGACCCACAAAAAAAAATAACTAACGGAAAAAAATAATTACAATGGAAATAAGAACTACTTAGAGTTGAATTATAACAAAAAATAAATGTTAGCAAAACTTGAGGGATATAACCAAAGATTTGCTTAGAGAATTTACAGGCTTAAATATTTATATTAGTGAATAAAGGGTGAAAATTCATAAGCATTTATCTCTATCTTAAGAATTTGTTAGCCGGGCTCGGTGGCTCAGCCTTTAATCCCGCACCTTTGGGAGGCTGAGGTGAGTGGATTGCCTGAGCCCGAGGGTTCGAGACCTGCCTGGGCAACTTGGCGAGACCTCATCTCTATAATAAATTTAAAAAAATCAGCCGGGCGTGGTAGCGCGCACCTGTAATTCTGGCTACTCGGAAGGCTGAAGCGGAAGGATCGCCAGAGCCCAGCAGGTCGAAGCTGCGGTGGCCAGGAGTGGCCAGTGCACTCCAGTCTGGGTGACAGAGTGAGACTCCAACTCAAAAAAAAAAAAAGAATTTGTTTAAGTCAAGCTAAGAAATCATAAATATAAGCCCTGAAAGCTGTGAAAGAGAAAAATAAAGCATATTAGGAGTCACCAACAAAGTCAAAATGTATTAATTTGAGAAAAATAATGAAATACAAAGACCTCTATAAATATCGGTCAAGAAAACATCAGGAAGGATAAAGGAGATACCATCAAGTCATGCAGGGACCAGATTGCGTAGCACTCTGAGTTCTAGGGGACAAGAGCATTCACATCCCAGGCTCTGTAGCCAGTGCTGTTTGCAGGGTCGCCTGCTCTTTGGCTTAGGACAGTCCCTGGCCCTGGCTGTGCTTGAGTTTTCATCTCTGAGTTGGGATAATGGCAGGACCTTTTTCACTGAACTCTTTGAAGATCAAGTGTGAGTGCATAGAGCACCGATAAGATTATTTAGAATACCACGGGTACTATATAACCCCTGGCTGTAATCACTACTATTACTGGTGACATGATTTTCACTAGCTAGAAGCTTTAAGAGACTCTCACACTCCTTAACAGGTAGACCTCAGATAGGAGACAGAGGAAAGCGGGCTTCCAAAGAAACAGGAAAGAGAGCCAAGGGCCCCCTCCTTAAAAACAAGAGAGACAGAGGAGGCTGCGCTAGAGAGGCCAGTTGGGGGGTGCCTGGGGATGCTAGGAGCTGTGGCATCCACCATGAATGTTTTCAAGAAGAGAGAAAAATCAATGCGGGAAGATATCTGGTTGAAATGCCAGGAGAGGGGAATGGAGTCAGAAGAGGAATGTATTAGCAAAGACAGTCGCCACAGATATTTCACTTCAGGTGAAATTCACAGAGCTAGGAAGGACAGCATATTCTACGCAGGATAAAAAGAAATTCCAGGCACATATTTCGAGGTGAGTCCTCCACCCCCCAGAATTGAGGTACTGAAATCCAAATACCCAGATCCTCAGAACAGAATCATAGTGAGACACAGTCCTGGCAGATGTATTTAAAATGAGATCAGCCTAGAGTATGGAGGACCCTAACCTATTATGACAGGCGACATACACAGAAGTATCGGTGATTAAAAGGACATTGATATATGCCACCTATCATTAAGGGGGTCAGAAAATATAAGTTATACACACATGGATCATATATGGGGGAGAGAGAGAGAATAATGAAATGTGGCAAAAAGTGGAAAATTAGTGAATCTGGATAAAGAGTACAGAGGAGTTCTCTGTATTTCTCGCAACCTTTCTGTGAGTTTGAAATTACATTAAAATAAACACCTAAAATTTTTTTTCATTTAAACCAAACAAAAAACAAAGGAGTTGAACAAAGAGTTGGATTTGCTGGATAAATACAGGATGCAGTACAGAAACAAGAGACTACACATTCTTCAGCAGACACAAAACCAGAATGTTTTTAAAAATGAAATTTTAAAGAAATAAGAATCATGTAGACCATGTTTACAGAATATAATGCACACACTTATTATTGATTTTAAAAACACCCTGAATGAATAAAATTAAAACAGAGGAAGAGAAGAGCACACTGCACTTCATTTCCAATAGCATACAAATCATGACGTGAGCACTTTACCACTTTCCACAGCACATGGTTGCTTAATGACTCAACATGTGAACCTCTGAAATGTGATGTTTGAGGGTCACAGAGGGTTCTCACTTGCCCCCTTGGGATTCCACCAACCGGCAATTGACATACCCAGCCTGGGCTGATGATTCACACTTTTTAGAAAGAAAAAGAGCAATCATCCAAGGATGGGAAAATTAGAATGGGGAAGGAACTTAGATTCATCTGCATGCTGCCTTTTTCAACATGACTGCTTCATATTTAAGCAGGCTTAGACACAGCAGAGGACAGGCTCACAGAGATGGACTTCTGTCTCAGGGTAGCGAAGGCTTGGCTTTGTTCAATTTCAGCTTCTTGGTTTTAAAAACTGAGGACAAGCCAGGCACGGTGGCTCACGCCATCATCCCAGCACTTTGGGAGGTGGAGGCGAGAGGATTGCCTGAGCCTAGGGGTTCGAGACCAGCCTGGGCAACTTGGCAAGACCTCGTTTCTACAATAAATCAAAAAATTAGCCAGCCATGGTGGCACATGCCTGTAGTTCTAGTTACGGGAAGGTTGAGGAAGAAGGATCGCCTGAGCCCAGCTGATCAAGGCTGCAATAGCTGTGAGCATAGCATGCCACTGCACTCTAGTCTGGGCAACAGAGTGAGACTTCAACAAAAAAGAAAGAGAGAAAGAGAGAAAGAAAGAAAGAAAGAAACAGAACTGGGGACAATACTAGCCCATGTCAAGGTGATTTTAAACAACAATCAGATCGTGAAGCACCTGAAAAATACATAATACTTTTGTGGTTTAAAAGCAAGAAAGCAGAGCAATAAGCCCTTTAAAATTAAACAAGCACACCATAGCTGGCGTCGGACACAAGACGCCTGGTCCCTGCAGAGTCACCTGGTGGCTATCGATAAGCTCCATCCCCGGTTGCTGTTGCTTCTAGAATTATCCCCTCTTAGAAGTTGAAAACTGGCTCTGAAGGAAATTTCAAAACAGTGTGCAGGGGTCCAGGAGGACATGTGACAACATGACACAGGAAGTGCCATTCATTCAGCAGGTCTACTTTAAGACTGACCCCAAAGCGGGAAGTGACTCCTTTCCTGTGCAAAGAAGCCCAACTTAACCCTTCCCATTGCTACAAATCAGGCAGGAAACACATACCTATACAAACCCAGGGGGACAGGACGTTTTTCACAATGTGGATGGCTGGGCAGGGAGCGCAAACAGCAGAGACTAGGGAGAGAAAGACCGGAAGCCGTTCCAAGGTTCATGAGAAATTAGCTGCAAAGAAGTTTCCCACAGCATTTCAGGTCTGGTATTGGAATTCATAAAAACACTCATTCTAAATGCAAACCCTCAGCCCCCACAGAGACTGGAAAGAGGAAAAATAATAAGACAGGGATTCAAAGGAATGAGAGATTAAATTAAACTATGATGAGGAAAAGCAATTCACAGAGCTGAAAAACTCTGAGTTTCCACAGAGGACTGCATTTCAGCGTCCAGGCAGGACTTCAGAAAAGAAGTTGACAGCTCCCAGGACAGCGAGGCTGACCACACAGTGAGCACAAGTAGAGTACCCTTGACTGGCCCACGCAAGAGCGGAAGGTCATGGCTGCCTAAGAAGAATCTGGAAAAACTCATACTTGGTTTTTCACTGAGCAGATTAAGCCCTACATTGGCTGAACCACCACTGCCTGGGAGAGCCTGTCAAAAGGGTTCTGTGTCTGCAGAGCCTCACGTCTCCACATGCCATCTCCACACAAGTGCATGCAGAAGACACCACGCCACACGGATTTGTGGGTAGTCACACACCTGCCTGTTTGCTGGGAAGCAGGGCAACTCGTAAACCACTGGGGCAGATCTGAGCACCTGTACGGCAATGGATATCTGCAAGCACAGAACACCGTGTGGGGAGGCAGTTCCTGTTACCATCTTACCCTGATCTGATCTAGGGAAGCACTTCCCATGGGTGGGTGAGAGCAACCATGGCAGGCAGGAGAGGCCGGGCTTTGTACTTGGGTGCACTCCATGGAGACGGGGGTGGGAAAGGGAGCCTGTCACCAAAGCCCCAGAAATTAGGACACCGGGCCTCTTGGTCAGCAGGAGAGATCACTGGGGTCTGGGGCATTGGAGTCCGGGATGGGCCCTGACACCTGGCGTCTCCTGGGACTCGTGTCCATAGGGTCTGTAGTAGGTCCGGGTCAGCACAGTGAGCTGATCCGTGACCCCTGTGACCTGAGCCCGCAGCTCTCTGACCAAGGCTTTGCCAGCAGCTCTGGACAGCAGACACGCCTTCACGTCACCAGCCGCCCACGAGCTGTGCCTCTTGCATGGTCATTGTACTGTGGATTTCACAAGGCCATGACCCCCTTTGGCATTCAGTGAAGTGGTGAAAGGACCATCATGTGAGAGTGGTCTTGGAAGAGGACAGCCACACAGGAGAGGTGCATGCCCCGGCGCGGAGGCTGAGCGAGCCTTGACCGCAGGGAGGGAAGGGGGGATTTAAAACAAACTAAGTGTCCAAAAACAAAAAGGGATGGAATATATCTGCTTTTTTTCAAAGGCGGAGCATGGAAGGAAGGCATTTCTCTCCACTCCTTGCCTAGCGAGACTGGGCTGGTCTCTTGGACATGTCCGTCTTAGAACGGCAACAGCATGTCTGCCCATCAGGAAGAAAGGTTGAGAGAATGCAGGGAGGATGATTCCCATGAAGGTGAATTACTTGGACAACCTGTGACACTGAGATTTGAGGAGTGCCTCTGCTCTATTATTTTGGAGGCATTCTGCTTATATGGGTCATTTGTCCCAATGTCAGATGAAAGCAGAGAATGCTCGAGTACTCATCATCCCAGTCACCATCATCTGTCCACCCCAGCTCCTGTTGGGGCTTCTGGAGACTAAGTGAACAGCAGTGTCCCCAGAGGGCACCTGGAAGACACACACCTGCTGTCCTCAGAGACTTCCCTGACTGTTCAAAAGGTTCAAGCAGAAGGATGGCCCTCCAGGGTCTGCATGGGGTCCTGTTCTCTGCCGCTGTCTCATCCTCATCCTGTAATCCTGAATTTGTCACATTCTCTGCATCTTAATACCCCAAATCTGTCTAAGAATCAACCATTTGTGACCCAAAGTGAGGAAAACTCAGGGTTCACATGAAAAGGGCGGAGACAGCCTACAAGGTCAATGACATGAGTTCCTCTCCTGGGCAGGGATACAGTCCAGGCCACCATTCCAGTGTGGTCTGCAATCAGGAAGGGGACAGGCTAGCTCAGGCCAGTGGAAGAGCACATGGCAGGGACACCCGCTAGGTCTGTGCTCCGGGATTGGGACCTTAATGTCACCCTCAGGAAAAACCAGAGGACTTCAGCTGGGGACAAACAACAGAGCCACCAGCAGAAACAAGAACAACAGAGATGAGTCCTGTAGTCTTCTGGACCTCCCAGACCCTGTGCTCTGGATCGTGCCCAAAGCCTGATTGAAAACAGTGAAATTGATCCTTCTGAAGAGGAAAGTACATAGAACATAATTTGGCCACAGTTGGTACTAAAGGGCTGTTCTCTTTACAAACCCTTCCCTGACCTCTCTTATGGCCTCAGTCACCTTATTTACAATGATGTTTTGTAAATGACCCAGACTTTCTTAAGTTAGAATCAGGTTATGCACTCGCCCTTTCCCCTGCCCCCCATTCCTGGAAGGTGAAAGCTGAAAGAATCACAAAAGAGAAAGGTCCATGCTGGTGATGGCAGAGAATGATACTGATGGACAGACATAAGAGAGGACTGGCCATTCAACATTAGCAGAACTATTTAGAAGGAAAAGAAAGTTAAGGAAGAACACTTTTAAATGAGACATTTGCAGCATTCATGTGCCTGAGGTTATTACAAGCCTTAATTGTTCCCTCCTAAGTTAAAGGAAATCCTTACAAATATAGAAATATTTCAAGATGAACTGAAATTATCCTGCCCAGATTCACTCCCCCATGTCATCATCTTCCAAGAAACTTTTCAAAGAAGCCCAGGGTTTCTGCATCCACCTGAGGTCGCAGAATTGAAAGAATGTTGGCTGTGGGTGTCACTGTTTGCTGTGCCCTGTGGGGGTATAGCCCAGACTCTGAGCTTTGCTAAAGATCAGACACTGATTTCACACATCTGATAGATTCTTTCATGGATTTGGTGAGAGTTGAAGGCAGTGAAAAAAACAGCAGTAGAAATCTCATAAAAGAATTCAGAGCCTGATCCTAAGCTCAAGCCAAAATGTAAACAAAGAGAGAAAGGATCCAGGAGCTTGGAACAGAATTCCAGCAATGTCCAGACTAGCAGTGTGGACCACAGGCTGCTTGCCGATGTCCAGATCTCATCCACTCAGTCCACAGGTAGATGTTGGGGGGCAGAGGGGTCATCCCATCACTGCCTCCACCCACGCAAACTTCACCCAGGGGAGTTCTTCCTCGGCCTCCAACTGCTTCACCTGGACTAGGTGGTGATCATCGCCACCATTCCCTTGGAGACCTCCTCTTCTGCTTCCGTCTTTGTCTGGGACCTTCTCTCCAGAATCCCTACTGTTCCATCTTATGGAATGAAGCGGAAATAAATATATAAATCTGAAAAATAAAAAGAATCAAGTTATGCCTGGCATTATCTGGACAGTTGCCACCCCAGAGGTCTTGCTGGTAAAACTCCAAACCGTGACATTCGTTTTCCCCATGTGTCATTCCCTAACACAAGATACACAACTTGTCCCACTGGGGTCACAGCATATTCATGCTCCCCAGCATCAGGCAGGTGCCAGCTGCCATGATCATAGGCGTTCATCCACTGTAGCATGCTTCAGACCTTTACTGGAGGGGGCCCTGACACCTGGCACCTCCCAGGACGTGTGGTCGTGGGGTCTGCAGCAGATCTGGGTCGGCACAGTGATCCTGAGTCCTGAGTGTGGCTCTAACCACAACCATGATGCTAACAGTAGTTGTCAGTTGTTGAGCACTTAATGTGCACCCAGCACCACATGCCCAGTACAAATTTAGTCTTTGTCCTCATTTATAGTGGCTTTTCCAGCCTCAGCACTATGGACAACTTAGATTAGATAACGCTCTGGTGGGGGGTGAAGGGTGGGGGGAGATGGTCCTGAACATTGGGGATGTTTAGCAGCATCCCCGCCCCCGCCCTTTAATTACCAGTAATGCCCTCACCACCCCAGCTGGGACAACCAAAAATGTCTCCAGATGTTGCAAATGTCTTCAATGGGGGAAGAGGGGAGTAGACCCTGATTGAGAACCAGACCTATAAAATACATATGTCCTGATTTATTTTCAATGCAAAAACTGACGCCTGATTAGATCAATTGATTTGCTGTCGTTAGCACACCTGGTCTGACAGTGCCACTATTCACCCCAGCCTGTGGCTCCAAGGCATGGTGCCTCCTCCCATGGGGGGGCCAAAGCCATTCTCATCTCTGGCTTGTGCTAGCTAGGTATTAGTTCCTGATTCTGCCTAACTTTGTTGCCATGTTAATGCTAGTTCTACGATTAATGCACTTTTACTAAGTGTTTAACATTGTGTTTCTAGAGAGTTCTACAGAAGGGGCATTATTTAATGTATTATGTTACTTAATCTTCATAATCATCTTTTGAGTTAGGTTCTAATTATTGGCCACATTTTACAGAGGCTTAGAGAAGCTTAAAGCAATGACTGGACCATAGGAAAGAGTTTGCCCCCGGGAGGGACTGCTGGTAGTCATCTTGGGTCACCATGGACATCCAAGGGTCCAGATGGTGAGGAATCCCAAGTGCACCGAGGAAACAGAACCGCCAACTCACAAAAGTCTGGCCCTATGCCAAGTCTGTGTTCCACTCATTTCCCACTCCCTCATCCTTGAACACTCAGAGGAAAACGGGGCATGGAGTACAAAATGTTTCCTAATAATTGGATTATGCTTTTTAATCTTAAAAAAAGACAAATGTATTCACTGTACACATCACTCTTTGATCGGGCTAGACCTTCTTCACATCACTGCTAAAAAATCCAATGACAGTCATCTTATCAGCGCATCTCCCTCTTGCAGTTGCTGGGGAAGCATAACCTTCGCTTGGTGCGGACTCCACTGTCACAGAAACACAAGAGTTCTGAGATGAAACAATATTTAAGGCATAATCATTATGGTTTCATCATTTTTCTCCCATTCAAATCATTATGTGCCTATTGCCTGCATGACATTGTTGACACACATCATTATATTCTCTCTGAAAATGAAAGCACTGGCTACTTTGGTCAGTCCCAAATCCCATTCCTGAATTTGGTCGTGAATGATGAGTGAGCGTTATGGCTTGTCCCACCAGCATCCGTTTGACGAGCGCATGTCACATGTTCACCATCGTTCTGGATGACCCCCCATTGGTATTTGGTGCGTCTGGAGTCCTGGGCCGTGTACAACACGGTCAGTGCCACGCAAAAGTGACTCTTCACACACTTTTCTCTTCTTTCCATCCAATTCTTTTGATCTATGCCCTTCTCTCTCCTGTCCCAAAAGGTTTATTGATTTCAGGTGACAACCAGCAAATATGGTATAACTTCATATGTGTGATGCTGGGCTCGGAATGTAGGAAAAAAGTCTTTGTATTCAAATGGAAACTATTCCTCATGTAAGATTAGCAAAAAGAAAGAGCCAACAGAAATCATCTCAAGATGTAGGGGTTAATATAAGTGTATATGAAAATTCCAAATGGAAAATGTGTTTTTTCTTAATTATATCCTATTGTTCCTCTTAACCATAGTTCAGAAATACAGGAGTTAATTCAACTGAAAAAAATATACAGGGAAATAAAATAAAATGTAATGAAAAAAACTAGTGCTTGTCTTCTGAAATGGTCTTCGGCAATCCATCAAACAAAACTGGATGGTGTACAACCCCTGCTGGCCAGAGCAACAGCCATCCTGCTTCGCTGAGGCTTGCACCAAGACCACTATCCTCCCTACTCACAAGCCAACAGGCCAGTGAGCAAGGTTGTGTGCTGTTCAACGTCAGAAGATGAATTCTTTTTTTATTTTGTTGGAGTCTCACTCTGTCACCCAGACTGGAGTGCAGTGGTATGCTCAACGCCACCGCAGCCTGAACCTGCTGGGCTCAGGCGGTTCTTCTGCCTCAGCCTTCCAAGCAGCTGGAACTACAAGCATGCGCCACCATGCTCAGTTAATTGTTTGATTTATTGCAGAGACCAGGTCTCATCAAGTTTCCCAGGCTGGTCTTGAAACCCTGGATTCAGGCAATCTTCTCACCTTGGCCTTCCAAGTGCTGAGATTACAGGATTGAGCCAGTGCCCCCAGCCAGAAAATGAATTCTTAACCAACACCTACCCCAGTGAGGGTCAAAGAACCTATTGTCTTTCAGAAGTGATAGGGCACACATGACTGTTCAAAGGTTCCACATAATATCACAGAATCAATAAAGACTTCCTGTGTGAGTGGGTGCATGCCAGTGGATGAGTAAAAGTCCATCTGAGGGAAGACTTCGGTTCATGCACCCAGGGCTCTCCTCCGAAGGTGACTGCAACCCTCCACCACCCTGAGATTAAAGCTGCTAGCATGCAGGATGGTCTGCTGCTCTCAGGTCTTTCCTGAGGAAAGCCTGACAAATACAGTTGATTCTCATCACCTGGTGGCCAGCCCACACCATCACCTGTGACAGCAAAGTGACTGGAGCCCCAGATCCATGAAGAGAGAAGTATGGGAAGAACAGGAGAGGGGCCATACCACCAGGAAGGAAACACTAACTGGAGCCATTTTCTCTGTCCTGGGACCAGACAGAGACCTGCATTGCCCCTCCCAGTTCTACCCAGCCTTCATCTTGGGATCTAGAGGTAATCTCATCAAACTCAGAGAGACAGAAACCCCTCCTCCATGATGGATCAGACACAGACACATCAGATCTGAGTGGGAGACTTGACAGGCAGCAAGTTGGGTAACTCCAGATCTGATCCACCCTCTTCCCACAGTAGACCTGCGGCATCTGACCCACAGGGAACAACCCTATCAGCCTGTGCTGAGAGCAGAAGGGAGGGGCTGGAGAGCAAAGTTGAAAGGAATTTGGACTTATAGGAGCGACCTCAGAGTCAGTTTTCTGTTTTTGTTTTTTGGTGGGTTTTTTTTGCTTGTCTATTTGTTTTCCTGGGTTTTGTTTTAGTTTTTTTTTTCTCTCTCTCTTTCTTTCTGTTTTTGATTATGTTTTCATACTTGTCTATTTTCTGTTATTTTATTGCTTTTTTTAGACTGTATACTGGTATTTTTGAGGGAGAGTACAACAGTAGGAGGGTTTTTGTCAGTTTCTGTATTTGTATGATTGTGTGTATGTTTTAGTTTTTTTATCTTTTCTGTCTTGTTGCCTTTAGAATTTTTTCTTTTTTACCTACTTTGTGTAGGCAAATTATTATGTGTCTAGGAGTTGGTCTACTCATTTGTTGTCTTGCAAGGGTACTCTGAATCTTTTGTGTTTGAATGGTCGGATCACTGATGAG
>CAUYQG010280609.1:0-56346 GCA_963574415.1 Tarsius wallacei | reverse complement strand
TTTAATGTTTGCCTTTTCATTTATCCAAAGTATGACCTGCAGTAATTTATGATTTTACTGAGGCACAAGTATGAATCATGCAGGCAAAGCTGGTTTACAGCAACTTAGTGAGGGAGCCCAGCATCTACACGTCAACACAGCTTTGTTGCAGTAACTATCAGGAGGTGAAATAAACATTCGTGGGCGGAAAATGTCCCCTTCTCTTCCCCAATTGGAAAGCGTAATTACTTGTACTTCTAAACTTGGGGATTTGCATAGTTCTAGTGACTTACCCTTCAAGAATATCAAAGACCTACCATTTTTTTTTCATTTTCCTTTTTTTTTTTGAGCTGGAGTCTTACTCTGTCGCCCAGGCTGGAGTGCAGCGGCATGCTCACGGCCACCCCAGCGTCGACCTGCTGGGTTCCGGTGATCCTTCTGCCTCAGCCTTCCAAGTAGCTGGAACTACAGGCGTGCGCTACCACGCCTGGCTAATTTTTTTATTCATTGTAGAGCTGAGATCTCGCCAAGTTGCCCAGGCTGTTCTCGAACCCGTGGCATCAGGCAATCACCTCTCCTCAGCCTCTCAAAGTGCTGGGATTACAGGTTGGAGCCACTGCACCTGGCCTTCATTTTTCATTCTATAACCTTTGCCAAAATAACTTACAATAAAGACAGTGAGAAATACCTTTGAAAGAATTAAACACATAAGTTAAAATATTAATGGTGAAGAAACACAACTTTGAGAAGACAGGAAGGGTAGAAAAAACATTTTAAATCAAGTTTTAATACAAAATATTACAATACAGAAGAATGAAATAAGTTGTTAATAAGTAATTTCCTCTAAGTGAAAATAATGCTTTATATTAGAACACAAACATTTCTTTAAATAGATGAATCTCATTTCATTAATTACAAAACTGCAGATTTGTATTTTTGTTTATTTTGCCACTAATTTCTCTCTTCTGTTCTTCTCAGCTTCGGTCTAAACTCCTGGTCAAGGTAGACCAAATTATTATGACTTCCAAATAAATACAGAAAATCCCACAGTATCAAGTAAATGATACAAGTTTCAAAATGTCAGAAGATAACAGGAAGCTACTCATACTTTCTCAGCATCCTTGTTCTCTCCACTGATGGTAGAATAGTTAGTAGATGATGATGAAGGAAAAATAAACCTTATAAATGTATTCCAGGCATTAAATTACATTCAATTTTTAACCCACAAGTATTTGAAGACTTTTACAAAGACCAAAAGGCAAAAAATATTGTGCTTTCTTCTGAAACATGAACCAGATGAAATCATTTGATAATCTTTATATAGTTTGGCAAAACAAAGACGTATGAAATAGGTTAATTCATTACCTTGCACTATCTTGAACCATACACACAATTACTTGAGATGAGATCTCAAGACACATGCACAGCAACACTTACAAACCTCTGAACAAGTCAACACATTCAAAATGTTACACAGTATTCCAGGAAGAGTGATGAAAAGTAGGTAGTATGAACCACAGAGAAATTTACAGAAACTGAATTTTATAAGAAAGCTTTTGCTTTTTTTTTTAGTAAGATGCCTTTTGAGTTAAATCTCATACCCACTCAAACTGTAACTGGACAGTACATTTCACTTCTAGTTACTAGAAGACATTTCTTTAAATGAGACTGGGGCATTTAAAGGGAAGAGGAGACTAGAAGCTGTTGCTAGGTCCACCCCATTCCCCCCTTTAAAAGGATAACTGACGAATTTAAGTCAAGCCACAGATTTTTAAACCAAAAAGAAAGGGACATAGGACAGTGAAAACAAAACACTATTTTTAGTAAATTTTTTTTGTCCTTAAAAAAAAACTAGTCCCCTTCTAGTAAGAGCTTACATACAGTTTACCTAACACCTTAACAAGAACAGAGAACACAGCAGGAGGGAAGAGGACACAGCACCATAGTTTCAAACATTCACCTACAAAAGAAAAACAGCCGGCACGGACTAGAGTGAGACCAAATTTCCCAACAGACAGGGACAAGTCCCGACACATAAGGGAAGTGTAATTATCTATCTGAACAAAAGC
Source organism: Tarsius wallacei (assembly GCA_963574415.1). NCBI lineage: Eukaryota > Metazoa > Chordata > Mammalia > Primates > Tarsiidae > Tarsius > Tarsius wallacei. The sequence continues at coordinate 54,298 of CAUYQG010280609.1, read as the reverse complement.
AAAATGAACGATCTGGTCAGGCTAGGATGAAGAAGGGAGTGCTAACTCCTTGTACTACAAGGAAGAAATGCGATTTGTTTATTAAAAAGCAAAAAAGGAAAAGCAAGCCCCCAAATGGATTTCTGATGTTGAAACTCTGTCATATGCTGCTGGTAAAAGTAAATATATATATTTATATATTCATATGTGTATATTAAAAAAGGAAAAATAATCTGTTTATAGAACAGTCAGTAGTCAGAGACATTTAGAAAAAAGTAAAAACAAGTCCTTTGTTTTCCTTTTAAAAATGGATTTACTGAAACAACTTCATCGCCCAGAGGTCCTCCAGCCCCACATCCTCTGACGAAGCCATGGTGCTGTAGTCAACAGCATCTGCCGTGGGTCGTATTCAGAAACTGCAGTGGTGGAAACAGCAGACGTGGGGTCAGGGCTGCAAGGCAAAAAGCTGTTATTTGCTGGTCTTGCTCACGGCCATGCCTGAAGCCTGGTTCTGGAATACTTGTGAATGAAGGCTTTCCTGAAAAGCATGCATCACTGTGGCTCAGAAAGATAGTCTGACTGGTCGTCGTCTTCTTTTGCACATAAGTCTGGATCCATGTACCTGCTCGTCTCTAAACGTAGACCCAAGACAAGACTTCTCAAAGCCAAAAAGAAAAGCTCCTGCCCTGAAATAAGCGCTTCTCCCAGAGTCCAATCTAGTCAAATTTCTGAACTGGATGACATCCTCCTCCTCATAAGGACAAGGAGGTCTGCCCCAGATGGCAAGAGGTACTCGCACTTGGAGTGTTCTTCTTGGTACAAAGAAGTGCAAGTAACTGAGGACTACAGACTGTGCTACTATCCCCTGACTTCGAACAGAAAGAACTTTGGCCCTGTTCCTCCGAGTTGTTATCTTTAGGGCTTTACATGCCAGAAAATAGTGAAAGGAAAGTGGTACCCGACTCCTCTCCAACAATACCCACAAAGGAGATCCAAACCACCAGCATCCTCAGACGGCACTGCCCCTATGTTGCAAGTCTCTAACTAGTATCAACCAGACATAAACCACAGCCTATGTGCCCTGTTAGCAAACCAACGTATAAATGCCAACCAACAACCCTCAAGCTCAATCAACTGCCTGACCATAATGCAGTAAACGACACTCAAAGGAAACATGAGTTGAAAATTGGCTGCTGTACCAAAGAAGACACCCTCCGCTCAGATATGTTGATAGAGAATGTAGCTCACATAGTTCATGCGAACAGGAAGCCAGCACTAGGAAGACTCTCTGAAGGCCATTCATCTTTGGAAGCAACATTCCCAGTGGATCTACACCACTCTACTTGATGACTAAGGTCTCAATATGGTCCATTTCCCCCATGTCCCAAACTAACCAAACATCTGCTAACTGGTCTCTTTAAGATCTTCCATTGGTATTTTGTAGCTCATTATGAAGGATGGAGGTGGTGCTTGACCTGGGCTATCTGGCCCCTGCTTCTTTGCACAGTTTATACAGATGTAATCTTCATTTTCAGCCATTTCTGGAGATACACCCACACAAACTTGATGAAACCACTCATCACAGCCACCATCACATTGTACCCAGTCTACCTGTAGGAGATAAGATTGGGGAATGTTTAGGTTACATAAACAGTAAGCCTAGAATAAAAGCAAACCAAAGAGCTATCTTGGCTTAAATGATAGCAAACAACTGGGATGTCTAAAGATAGACAATGACTTCTTATGGGGTTATTTTATAAAGAAAGAAGCTGAGAAGTTAATACCCCAATATTATATTTTACCATAGTGTGTCCACAAAATTAGGCCTCTTAGGTACTTCATTACCTCATGAATACCTGGGGCTCCATGTGAGGCAGAAACATGTTTGAGAAAAACTTGACAAAAAAGAACTTCTAATAGAGCAGCCAAGTAGTTTTAGCTAATATTAACAATTTCTAGGCTCTAAGACAATGCAATTATCAATCAAGAAAGGAAGAGTACAACAACGTGAAGGCAATCCTGTGTATTAGCTTTATTTCAAAGAGATAAGCCAAAGTACTAAGAGCATTAAATACCTTTTTAGAAAAGCAGTCACATAGGCCACTTTTAAAACTAATATTTTTTATTCTTCTCTTCTTCCGTTACAAATACAACTCCCTATAAAAAGTTAGCAAATATCAGATGTCAAATCTTACAAATTAACCAATTATAACAGTCAAAGACACAGGTCAATAGATCACTCTTGGGTTTAAAATTAAAGTCTGGAGAACTGATTGGTCAGTAGCAGCTGCCCCGTCAGACAATACTGTGATTATGGGATGCTAAGAAGAGAATGCAGCTTGGTGACTTGAAGCTTTGGACCTTTAGAGTTAACAATAAAGTGACTTTTATATCTGCAGGCTGATTGTGGTAGTTTTTATAGCTAATGTCATGGCAGACAAGAACCTGTAAGATGAAAAGAGTCACTCTCCCTCACCCCAATATGAAGGCTGACCATTTCAATGACAACATAGGAAGCCACTTAAAACCATGAGCTTTACCAGATATCAAAGTAAGAAGTACAAAGGGCTCAAAGAAATACCACAATACAGCTTACTAGAAAAAACAGAAGGAGGTTTTGGCTAGGTAAACGAGTTTCAAGCAGAGAAAGTGAGTGGATTTCAAAATTAGTTTCCATAAAAATTATCAAAACTTTAATAGTCATCCCCGTAGCTTTAGGCTTGTAATAAAGGGTAGGGAAGATAACTTGTCAAAATAATCCTTCTGCTTGTACTGTTCTGATTCTTAAGTTCTAGATCTTGAGAGACAAGACTGTTTAAGATAAAGCCTCTTAGTGAGGCTCAATTTCCTCATCTGTAAAATGGAGATAAAGTTATAAGATTACTGAGAGTATCCAATGAAATTATGTCTGGCAAAACACCTAGTTCACTGCCTAGCATATTGGAGGCACTTTTTAAGCTCATGGTCTCATGGCTTTCCTTATTATCCTATTTTATGCAAAATATTCTGCACCTCGGTATAACTGTTGGCAGCATTGCTTTTCAAAGTGCGTAGACCACTTGCATTAGAATCGTTTGTTTTGTTTGTTAAAAATGCAGCTGGAATCCATCCCAAACCTATGAATTCAGAATCTATGGGCAATACAAACCAGTCAGCTCCCAAGTGATTCTTACATATTCTAAATGTGATCATTGCTGGCCCTTTGTGGTATAGCTTCCTGTATATTTAGAGCAACTTAACAATTCCTTCCTAAACTGAATTCTACTTTTGTTCTGTAATTGTGTAATGCTTAGCTTCTGAAGTCTATGCAGTAAGTCAAGACAGTAACTGATCAAAATGTTCCTGCTGTGGCAAACTAATTAGAGACAAAAAAGGGAAATAATGCCTTCTGTGCACAAAATATAAATAAAGTATTGCAAACAGGTAAAGATTTCCAAAGTGCTAGCCACATAGCAGGTGCACTCAGGGTGAGTGCTTTGGCTGTGGTAAAGGAAACTGGCAAGATAATTTGTAGTTCTTGGGGCTGTCCACGTCTAAGATATTGTGCTATTTATAATGCTAGCCCTGAACCAACAGATACTTTCAGCCTTACTTCTAACCCTCTTACTACAGCCCAGTTCCCATTATTCTAACCTATAAGAGAAGAAAGTCACCAATTGGAAACCAAGAAAAGTATCCAACTTTTGAAATCTAATTTTGCACTATTCTCACTGGCTTACAATTTCCCAAATTTAAATCTATTATTCTTTTGCAAATAAGAAAGACAATACCTCCCTTTTGGAATTTTGACTAGCTGTCTCTTGTTAAGCCTAGCTCTTCCGCCATTTCCAAAGAAGATACAAGTTTCCTTGAGATATTCATTGGCACACAGATTCTATCCCAGCCCATAGGCTATATAACAATTTACTCTGATAATACGGCAAGGCAAAAACAGTCTTCCTCTTACCAGTATCTTTTTATCACATTCATGTATGAACAATAAAACCTGAGCTCTACTTCTGGTTGAAAAGCCTACAGGATCACAAATCAAACTGACGTTTGGGATTCCAACTAAATCCACTGACGATCTGACACGGGGGCAGCAGACTGTAGTAACCGGAAACCCAAAACCATGGAATCTGGCCAACTGCACATTAAGTTCAAGTAGTGGATTCCCCTGTCATTATTTCTGAGAGATGTATTAGTAAATCACAAAAATAATTCTAAAACTTCACAGCTATGAGCTGTTCCAATATTAAATGATAAGAGAGTTTACATTATAATACAAATAGATTACTAATGTTCAGATCTGGGGGGATATGTCTGTTTTAAAGAGAAATATACTAAATAGAAGAAATAATGTTGGTTTCACATTCATGTTTTGCTATATGGTTTCATATTTACACAAGAAAAAATAACTTGGAAAGAAAAGAAATACTAAGAAAAAAATTTCTGCTCAGTTCTTGGAGCATATTCCTGTACTGGGGAAAAACAAAACCTAGTGATTTAGTGATGATCTTAGCTTAACGGAACTTCTGTTATTTTAGCATTTCGTATCTTTTGCACCAAGTTTCCCTGCAAAAGCCAGATTTCAAAAATGAAAACAATACATTTATTTCATTTAGTGAAACACAATGAGTGTGTTCAGAATACTTGTATATATTATTTTGGCATTAAGTAGCCAACCTTCCCAATGTGGGAATTGCAGTGGTAAAACTGGGGAAATCCCAGGAAACCTGGGACAGTTGGAAACTCTTTCACTGTCACCATGGTGTGTCTATATATGTACGTGTGTTTATTACAACCTTAGGCAATAGCACCAAAAATGCAAACACTCTGGTTGAGGCAACACTCTCACGAAAATCTTTTAAAATCAGAATGGCTAACGAATATTAACAGTGAGAGGCAGAAGCTTATAAACCTAGTATCTTAATTTACCATGCCAAATTTCTTATGGAAGTAAGGATAAGTAAGGAAGAGGTCCACAATATGAGAGCTAAAACGTTGGCGAGAAAAAAGAGTCTATTTTCCCAAGTAAATATTTACTCTAATACAGAAACAATTTTTACTTAAATATTAGCCTGGAAAAATTTGCTCTTCATAGTTGATTAGTTCTAGCCCTAGTACCAGTAAGACTGGATAAAGGAACAGAGTTCAGAGAAACAAGATTCTGAACTTGAAAACTTTTTAAAAAATAGTTCTTCATTATTTTTAATATTAATTTTAGCTTGAATTTGATAATTGATAGAAAAGGTAGTTTTTAAAAAACTTTTTCCATTTTTCTGGTATTGTCTTTTTCCAAAACATCTTGAAATTGAGGGTAGGCACATTTAAATAATCTTTAATTTTTAAAGGAATATTTTTCAATTTGTACATTTTTGGGGAAAAGTAACAGTATCCATTGGTTAGAGAACTTATTTAAAAACAAATGAGCATTAAAAGTTATTTTTTGCTATATGGTATTTTATTTTGTTTTTTGAATTGGAGTTTCACTCCATCACCCAGGCTGGGGTGGCAGTGGCATGCTCATGGCCACCTCAACATCAACCTGGTGGACTCTGGAAATCCTTCCGCCTCACAGGTACGTACTACCACACCTGGCTAATTTTTAATTTATTTATTGCAGAGACAAGGTCTCACCATGTTACCCAGGCTGGTCTCAAACCCATGGGCTCAGGCAATTCTCTCGCCTGGCCTCCCAAAGTGCCGGGATTTACAGGCTTGAGCCACCATACCCAGCCAGCTGCATGGTATTTTAAAGAATAGATTCCCCTAAAAAGCATACTTTTCTTTTAAAAATATTTTTGAGATAGGGTTTCCCTGTGTTGCCCAGGTTGGAGTGCAGTGGTATTCACAGTTGCAATCACAGTGTACCACAGCGTCGAGCTCCTGGGCTCAAACAATCCTCCTGCCTCAACCTCCTGAGTAGCTGGGACTACAGGCTTGAGTTACTACACCCGGCAAAAGCATTATTTTTTTATTATCATTTTGTTCTAAAGATGTGTGCCATGCGTTAGACTTTCTTAGAGAAACATTAATAACTGAGAAAGTTGTAACATTCTTTCCAAAAGTTTTTATAGAAATATACCTTTTATTTAGTAAAACTAGTGTCAGCAGTGGACATGGAGAACCATAAAAATTGCAAAACAGCAACAACAGGCAAAATGTTTATAATCTGAATTTCTGCTAATCCTGAACACATTACACAAATGTAACACTAAGCTTATTTCATGTAAACTGATAGGGTAAGGAGCACACTGTTTACCTTAATGCATTTTAACAGTTTAAAATAGACATTTTGTCTGAGCACTTAGCCAAATCCCCTGTTGTTTCATCAAGATGTAGACGACAACTTTCTAGATTAAAAAACACCTAACCTATACTGTTAGGAGCAAATCTCAGGGTTCATTTAAAAATAATGACCATGGCCGGGTGCAGTGGCTCGTGCCTACAATCCCAGCACTTTGGGAGGCCAAGGTGAGAAGACTGCCTGAGCCCATGGGTTAGAAACCAGCCTGAGCAACTTGGTGTGATCTCATCACTACAATAAATTAAAAAATTAGCTGGGTGTGGTGGTGTGTGCCTGTAGCTCCAGCTACTTGAAAGGCTGAGGCTGAAGATCACCTGAGGCTGTGGTGGCCGTGAGAGACTCCAACTCTAAATAAATACATAAATCACAACCATATCTTAATACTTATATTGCATTTTCAGTTAATAAGTGCTTATCCTCATAACACTTCAAGTAGGCAAGCACATGTTAACTGAATAATGCTATAGCAAATTTTTAAAAAATGGCCTGTAGTATTTATATGCTACAGGAAGATGAACTGAAGCATATTTAAATGCTGAGCAGAAGAGCAAAGAAAGACAGAGTGATAAGGAGAAAAAAGAAGGTAAAAGGTTCATGATAGATATAAACATTACAGGAAGGAGGACAGGAAACTTTTAAAAAGAAACATTGTATCTTAATACTTTGGTACTCAAAGGGAAACAGTTAACCCTTCATCAGTCTCTCTAATAAACAAATTCAGATGGGAATAAATGCAAAACGAAAAATAAAAATCATACATATATATCTACTAAAATGCGTTCAAATGTTTATAATATAGGAAAATGCATGTGAAATGAATAAAGCAAGATACAAAAGTGAATAAACAGTGTAACAATGATATAAAGCAAACTATATAGAAAAAAGATGGGACGGAAACACATTAAAATATCTACAGCTGTTATCCTTGGAAGATTAGACTATGGAATATATATGTTACTATACGCAATACTCATTTTCCAAAAAGAATGGGACACCCCTAACATGTCTAATTTAAATATAGTGTCACTTCATTTTGGATGTTTTTGCACTTACATCTCAGTTACTGGTGGCGTAGGACTATTAGTGAAGAGGAGGACCTAGTTTGGGAGCCAGGGAACCACAGTTCTTTTGATTTTGCCACTAATTAGCTCTGTGACATCACTGACCTCCACTGAGTCCTGGTTTTATCATTTGTAAATTGAGGAGCCTGAACAAGGTGACTTCTTGGTCCCTTCAAGCTCTAAAACTGTGCTAAGTATTTCATTGAGGAGGTAAGTGAAGACATAACCTACAGAGAACGGTGATGAGGTTTTATTTATTCTGTCCATATTTTCAAATTGAGGTGCTATCAGAATTCTAAATATCAAGTGGTATAATGAGCACAACAAATAAAATTAAAGCTATAAATATCAATATTCTTGATAGGAACCGTAATTAGAAGCCTCCAACCATTTAAAGAACTGAAATTTTTTAGTCTGTCCACTGTTTTCAGAAGTTCATGTTGTCAGTATTGTAACTAAAGAATGGCAATCACAGAATTACTAAACTTAAATTTTAGTGTTGAAGATTTAAAAATAATACCTATGAAGGTTTGAACTGACACAAAGGATTTAAGAAAATCATATTCCATTTAACAGAGTGCATTAGGCCTGCGTGTAGGTAAGATAGGGACCAAAAGTTTCAGGTCTTTGGAATACCCTCTTAATGCAATCTGTCACAGTTCTTAACACATTCGTGATTGGCAAATTTTTCGCTTTCCTAATACTGAGACAGATGAAAATAAAAAAACTCTGAAGCTGGTTGCCACAAACTTCTGTTGTTAAGCACAAGTGAAATGGTCTTTTCTAAAGTGTCATATTTTTCACAATACAGCTAAAAGTTGCAGACGTATCCAGTATTTGCCTCAGACACCACTCTGACTAGCATTCCATACTTTGTATTTTTATTTGGATTATAAACCCGAAAAGAAAGTCTTCCACAATGAGGTAAATTCACATCAATAGCAACCGGGAACAGAATTTGGAATGACGTAAATTCACGTCAGTGGTCGCAAATAAGTTAAAATATCGGCCCAGGATTTTTTTAGGCTATTGTGGCTATCTGACAAGGTCTTTAGTTCTCTGAGTCACCCTATAGGGAAGTCACAAAACTATTTTGAAACTTGTTGTGCCCACTGCACTGTTTGCCAGGGACTGTCACATAGCTTCTCTCTGTCCCTGTCCTATTATGTTCACTAAGTAAATGATTTGTAAAATACAGCATATCTTCTTCTATTAAGCACACTGACCTAAGAGCCTCATTATTTGAAGCACTTTATAGAAACTGTGTGTTATGTTGGAAGTCCAGAACCAGCAATAAAACAAACCAGACAGAGAAAGAACGAGAAGGAAATACACTAAAATATTTGCAGCTGTTACCCTTGGAAGATTAGACTACGGAATACATGTTACTATTCCCAGTATTCATTTTCCAGAAATGAATGGGACACCCCTGACATGTCTAACTTGAATACAAGTGTCACTTCGTTCTGGATGTGCTTCTGCACCTGCATCTCAGTTACTGGTGGCGTAACTGCGGGCCTGGTCTGGGAGCCAGGGAACTTCCTAACAATTTTTACAACTTTCTAACAATTAAAGTTACCCCAAATCAGAATGACTATTCTTAAAAAGCAAATCCTGGAAGCAAAAACACACTATCATCATGCCAAACACGTGTCTCCATGACTGTTACTCCTTTCTGTGCTTCACTTTATTAGAAACCACTGGAACTCACCTTGTCCTTGCAGGGCCTCTGGCAGTTTTGTGCTGCACACACAGCATTCTCATCATCAGAGTCCTCTGCTCCTGACCAGTCATACTTTGAGGGGATATCCAGAACTTTTTTCTCTCTTTTCTTCTCAGTGTTCTCTTTCACAAGTTCAACCTTGGCTGCGGCAGCCTTCTCCTTCTTTTTCTTTCTCTCCTCTTCTTTTGCTAGTTTCTTGGCCAGTCTGTTCAGCTCCTTTGACTTATCTGCATTTAACTTTAATTTCTTCTTTTTAGGTTTGTCCATTTTCTTTAACTCCTTGGACTTCTGTTTTCCTTCTCCAAAAAGCTGTTCTACCTTTTCTAGCTTCCGTTTCCGTTTTTTTTCTGATGAGTCCTTTCCTTTCACTTTTAGTGGCTTCTCTTCCAAGCTGTCATCCTTCAAAAATATAGAATTAGGAAAAATTTTAAAGACATATAAAAGCAGTATTTTTCTCATATATGAGAGGTACCTAGAAAAGGAGAGACAAATTCATAAGGACAATGTAGAACCAAGGTTACCAGAGCCAGGGCTGGGGACGGGGTAGGAAATGGAGACTCGCTGTTTAGTGGGCACAGAGTTTCTGTTTGGGATGACTAAAGGTTCTGTAAATGAGTAATGGCGACAGTTGCGTAACACCGTAAATGTACTTAATGCAGCTGAACTGCCCACCTAAAAAGGGTTAAAATGGTAAGCTGTGTTACATATATTATGCCACAAAAAAGACTTTAAAATAGTGTTACTCTAAAGACATTTAAAAGACATTTTAAGACGGCAAGCATAATACTCAATGAAGATCAATACTAGAAAATGATGACAAGCCTGAAATAAAATATTGCACCAATTTTTAGCTTACTAAGGGAGAAAGAACTAAAAAAAACCCTTCAGTGTTAGCATATATTAATGCAGTCTACAGCATCTCTGTTAGAGATAAAACATACACAGAAAGTTAACTATACTAAATTATGTAATAACTGTTTGGATCTTCATTTATTACTACAAAGTTCTTTATTAATTCAATTAATAAAATCATTGGTAGCTACAAAGTTATCAAAAATGTAGGGAAAACATAAAATTGTATCCAGAATGGGGCCAATACTTGCCCTGTATATCCTTCCCCTAGCCATGCCTTCAGGATTGTGATGAGGATGAAATGAGATTACAGATATAAAAACCTGTTATGAAGTACAAATGCCCATGCACATGTGGTAATTAAACGTGGACTCTCCCATCCAATCTACGTCTGTTTAAAATCTCTGTGCTTTTTTTTTAACCACTGTATTTCCCCCCTTAACTGTGGGCCTTCAAATAATGGGAGTCTGGGCTAAAGAGGTGGTTATAAATCAATGGTTTTAAATCATGCACCTTCCTGCTTTGTTTTTGTTTTTGTTTTTTTTATAGCAGAAATGGTCCTTTTTTCTACTTAAATATAAAAGCTCAATAAAAAAACTATAAAGCAGAATTCCTTTGGTTTAAGTGGGAAAGTACAACAGTCAGATTACTGTCACTCAGCCATCCACTGCCAACATTTATAATATCTCTAAGGAATCCAGGCATTCTAGTATTAAAACCACTGTTGTGCCAGACACGGTGGCTCATGCCTATAATCCCAGCATTTTTGGAGGCTGAGGTGAGAGGATTTTCCGAACCCACGAGTTTAAGGCCAGCCTGGGCAACTTGGTAAGACCTCATTTCTACAATAAATCAAAAAATTAGCCAGGCAGGGTGGTACACACATGTATTACCAGCTACTTGGAAGGCTGAGGTGGAAGGATTGCCTAAGCCCAGCAGGTCGAGGCTGTGGTAGCCATGAACATGCCACTGCAATCCAGTCTGGGGAACAGAGTGACAATCCAACTCAAAAACAAAACAAAACAAAACAAACCACTGTTTTTAAATCCATACCTCCATGATATGCAGGAATCTATCTTCAGAGGGTGGGTGTGTGGCCTGCAAAATCCGCCATATGTGTTGAGTCTCATCCAGAGATACTTCTAGGAGATCTCCAACCATCATAAGTTCTTCCAGCTGGGCCTTAGCTCCAGGTGACAACTCTAACACTGGAGGTTCCAAACTTCGGGGCACCAAAGGGCTCTTGCGAGGTTGTTTCCTTGGAGTGCTAGAACCTTTCTCCCAAAAATACCATTAAGATAAAGCAAAAAAAAAAAAAAAAAAAAGTAATGTTTTCAAAGTAAATATTTAAGAGAACAGTTCCCTCTTCCCCAGTATTGACTTTAAATACCTAGACTTGTTACATTAGTTTGAAAATGTAAATGAGATTAAAAACAAATGCAGATGGGCATAGTGGCTCACACCTATAATCCCAGTACTCTAGGAGGCTAAGGTGGGAGGACTGCTTGAGCCCAGGAGTTTGAGACCAGCCTGTGCAACACAGTGAGACCTCATCCCTACAAAAATGAAACATTAGCTGGGCATGGTGGTGGCGCCTATAGTCCCAGCTAAGGAGGCTGAGGTGGAAGGATCATTTAAGCCCAGAAGGTTGAGGCTGTGGTGAGTCCTGATTGTGCCAGTGCACTCCAGACTGGGCAGCAGGGTGAGCCCCTGACTCAAAAAACAAAACGAAACAAACCACCAAATACGGAACAAAAAGATCTGCAATTCTAAGGCCCACTCTAAAAAATTAGTTCACGGTTAAAAATTGGTTCTTTATCCTGATTGTTTATCCCTATTCTTTATCTTGGAGGGATGGGGAACCAAGTCTCTTAATCCATATTCTCTCCATTTCAGAGTACAACAAAAAATTCAGCATTCTGCTGGCCTACAAAATAACTGGTTATCTTCCTAATGAACAGACAGCATTAAGCTGTTCCATCAAATCCTGAATTTTATCATAAAGAGATAAACACCCCCCATCTTACAGAGCTGTGACGTAAAGTAGTGTGACTTATTTTTGCTGGAGAAAAGTGAACATCATAGAGAAATCAAGCTCCAGGGAAAGGAAGAACTTTCTAATAACTGAATTACTTCAAACCAGAATGAATATTCTTAAAAAGCAACGAGTCCCTCAACAACTGGTAACGATCAAATAGAGTGTAAATGACTACCTATTAGGGATTTTATAGACCTGAGACCCAGGACTCGATGGCATCTAACGTTCTTCTAATTAGGACTCTATAGTTCTGTCTAAGTTTTCAGGTTATGATGATACAAAACGCAAATAGGAATTGGCTCTTCAGGTTCCAAACTGCATTTTCAGGTTCCATTATCACTTCGTGGTCAGGCATCGTATTCAATGCAAAAGGGATTCACAGTCTTGAATAATGTCTTTCTCCACTGGTTCTAGGCATATCTTCCCCACATTTTTAAAAGGGGTAATACCTTGAGAACAACTCTTAGAAGCAGAAGAATAAGCATGCTCTGCACAGAATGAAGGTGCTGTCCACATGTGAGTTACAACCTCCTCAGACTTGATGGGAATCTCTTCATCACAAAAAAGATTAGGTTCAAGACTACTAGAGGACTTCACACTGGCTGTGTCCTGACGAAACAAAGAGGTGTATTCAGAGTTAGTCATTTAACTTATCCTGACAGGATCAAAATGAAGTCTTTCAGGCTAAAGCTTCTAACATACTAAAAATATGACATTAAAAGAAAATATATGATATTTTAAAAGATAGAAAATGTTTACTGGGCCGGACTCGGTGGCTCAGCCTGTAATCCCAGTGCTTGGGGAAGCCGAGGTGAGTGGATTGCCTGAGCCCACGGGTTCGAGACCAGCCTGGGCAACTTGGCAAGACCTCATCTCTACAATAAATCAAAAAACTAGCTGGGTGTGGTAGCGCGCTCCTGTAGCTCCTGCTACTTGGAAGGCTGAGGCGGAAGGATTGCCAGAGCCCAGCAGGTCGAGGCTGCGGCAGCCGGAAGCGTGCCACTGCACTCCAGTCTGGGCCACGGAGTGAGACTCCAACTCAAAAAAAAAAGAAAATGTTTACTGGGGAGAAAAAATGTGATGAGTACAGTATCAAGCAAAAAGAAAAAGCAATGCTCAAAAACAATTCACAGAGATAATAAACCTACAAAAAAATTACTATTAAGTAATCTATCTTTTATAGTTTACAACCCATAAAAATCCCTACACCAACAAGTTAAGGAAACTTGACCCTTCAAACAAATAAATAAATAACAGGGTTTATAAGGGGAAGAAAGGTTTAGAAAGGTTTGGATGTGACATCTTAAGGATACAAAGCATTTAATTCTCTCTTAAGGTTTTTTTTCCCCCCCGAGTCGGAGTCTCACTCTGTAGCCTAGGCTGGCGTGCAGTGGCACATTCATGACCACTGAAGCCTCGAACTGCTGGGCTCAGGTGATCCTTCTGGCTCAGCCTTCCAAGTAGCTGGAACTACAGATGCACACCATCATGCCCAAGTAATATTTTGATTTATTGTAGAGACATGATCTCACCAAGTTGCCCAGGCTGATCTCGAACCCCTGGACTGAGGCAATCCTCTTGCCTCGGCCTCCCAAAGTGCTGGGATTACAGCACTGCTTGAGCCACAGCACCCGTCCAGCCTCTCTAAAGGTTTTTAAACCTAGAATCTTACCAATTGCTCTTAATATAATGAAGAGCCTGAGTGACAATATACAAACTGCAGTAAGTCCTCACAGAATATCATGAATAGGTTCTTACAAACTGCAAATTTAAGTGAAACAATATACATCAGCAGATCCTTGAAAAATGTAGTTTTAATTTTGTTGTAACAGTGATGAGGGAAAAAAAATCGGTTTTATTATACACTGTTTCACTTAAAGTCATTAGAACATTAAGTGAGCTCTAATTAAGTCTCAGATGTTTCTCCCTTGAAATTAGTTTCCATAAGCTCACCTACACATCTTTAAAGACCAAATACAATCAGAAAGTTAGAAACCACACCAGGTATTTCAATAGAGAGAATAGAGGGAAAGCTCAATGTGCATTAAAGGACTGAAAGGGCAAAAGGGAAACACTGAGGTAATGCCCCAAAACAATGATTTCAGAAGAGTTATCAACCCTAGGGCTTGAGGTGGACTTCTTAGAACCTAAAAGCTTAGAGAAGGGGCCCTGCATAGTTGGGACACACAACTCTAAGAAGGAAGCACTGCCCAGTTAGTTCTGCTATCTCTGATGGAACGTGACATGGTTGGTTTCAGGAGTGTGGGGTACTGGGGAGGCAGAGAGGCCAACAACTGGAAATTGTGACCAGCTGCCTCTGCCAGGATTAAAAAGAAAAGCATGCAGTTCAGATGATTATGACAGAGAATAAACAGAGGAAAGATCAAGCCCCTTCTCACTGTACAAGTCTTTTAATTTTTTCTAAGTCCTCTGTCGGCAGAAGAGAGGCATCCGGCAAAAGACAAACCACTAGAGCAGGAGTCGGCAAACTGAAGCCTGTGGGCCGAATCCAGCTGGCAGCCGCTGAATGAACTGTGCGCTAAGGATAGTTGTCACATTTTGAAAGAGTTGTAAAAAAATACAGAAAGGAAAGAATATGCAGTAGAGGCTATGATGTTTATTATTTGGTCCTTTACAGAACAAGTTTGCCAACTGTTGGTATGAAACCCAGCCCCAGCATCACAAAGCAGAGTATAAACGAGTGAGTGAGGAAGATGAGAGACAGCAGCTTAAGGACTAGCCCAACACCCGATTCTCTTGTAGGGTGCATGAGAGGAAGACCTACTGTCATCATGAGACCATGCTTAATCACACAGGATACTTTCCAAAAATCCAGACATTTCAAAGTAATATTTAGCTATGGAAAGGACAACTTGGGAGAAAAGGCTTTATAAGAGGTTCTGGGAAGACAATGCCACTAAGAATTTAGTAATAATAGTCCACAGTCTTATTCCCTATTCAAAAACTTAAGTCCTAAGAGGCAAAAAGACATAAGAGTACAAACCGACCACTTCAGTTCCCAGATGCTGCTTCTGCCTGGAATTGTCTTTTCTGACTTTGACTCTTTCCATTATATTGTATTGTTAACTCATGCAGGGCACATTCTGTTAAGCTTTCAAAATGGGAAGGACAGTGGTCAGAAAATAATTATTACTTTACTAGTGTGAAGTGTGAAGTTTTAAGAGGTATGATATTGACTCTGGTAAGTTAAAGATGCATTGATATGGCCAGGTGCAGTGGCTCACGCCTGTAATCCCAGCACTTTGGGAGGCCAAGGAGGAAGGATCACTTGAAGCCCAGAGTTCCAGACCAGTCTGGGTAAGGTAGCAAGACCCTGTCTCTGTTAAAAATAAAAATAAAAAGTTAGCTGGGTGTGGAGGCATGTGCCTGTAATCGCAGCTACTCAAGAGGTTGAGGTGGGAGGATCACTTGAAGACCAGGAGTTTGAGGCTGCAGGGGCTATGACTGTACCACTGCACTCCAGCCTGGGTGACAGAACAAGACCTTGTCTCTTAAAACAGACAAAAACAAAGCATTGATAACACTAGAGTAAACTCTAAAATAGTGAGGAAGCCAATAAAGCACATACTTGCATTTGTAAAATATAAGCTGTACAGATGGAGTGTTTCACTAAAGGTAAACAACATGCCTTAAAATAAAATCATCATATGGATGGATATCTGAAAGAAGGCTATCCCAGACACAATCGCAAATCTGTTACAGACTTTGTTTCATTAAATATGTATCTCCAGTCGAGTTTGGTGGCTCAAGCCTGTGGTTCCAGCACTTTGGGAGGCCGAGGCGAGGGGATGCCTGAGCCCACGGGTCCAAGAACAGGCTGGGCAACTTGGTGAGGCATCTCTACAATAAATCAAAAAATTAGCCGGGCGTGGCAGCACACGTCTGTAGTTCTGATTACTTGGAAGGCTGAGGTGGAAGGATCCCTGAGCCCAGCAGGTTGACACTGGAGTGGCCGTAAAATGTGTCATTGTACTCCAGCCTGGGCGACAGAGTGAGACTCCGACTCAAAAACAAACAAACAAACAAAAAAACACATTTCCTAGGTCATTATTTTCTGGATGTTGCTCAGAGAATTTTAGTGGTTATCACAGGATATCGTATGCAAAATAAATAATACGAAGTACAAACTGTTTTAATATTTAAATGTTATGATAACTAAGATCAAATGACTGACTTTATTTTACTACGTAATTACCTACTCTTCCTCCTAAACCAGTAGGGAGCTCTTCCTCAAGCAAAAATATTAAAGTAGTTTAAGGCCGAGTACGGTGGCTCATGCCTATGACCTCAGCACTTTGGGAGGCTAAGGTGAGAGGACTGCCTGAGCCCAAGGGTTCAAGACCAGCCTGGGCAACTTGGCAAGACCTCATCTCTACAATAAATAATTTTTAAAAAATTAGATGTGGTGACGCATGCCTGCAGTTCCAACTACTTGGAAGGCTGAGGTTGAAGGATCACCAGAGTCCAGTAGGTTGAGGCTACAGTGGCCATGAGCGTGCCACTGCATTCCGCACTCCAGCCTAGGTGACAAAGTAAGACTTCAACTCAAAACAAACAAACAAAATCCCACAGTATTTTAAGTATAAATTCATGGTCACAACAGAGGACATCATACAAAGAGAAAAATCATCAAGCCAAATGCAAATAAACTGGCAAATAAAGTTTTTATTAAGCAATAATTGTTTGCTCTATGGAAAATACTCAAGAGTATCATTTTTTTTCATCCAAAGATTCCAACATCATTGGCACAAATGCAGTGAAAAGGGAACATACTTAGGCTGGGTGTGGTGGCTCATGTCTGTCATCCCAGCACTTTGGGAGGCAGAGGTGAGAGGACTGCCTGAGCCTAAGGGGATTGAGACCAGCCAGGGCAACTTGGGGCGATCACGTCTCTACAATAAACCAAAAAATTAGCTGGGCATGGTGGCACGTGCCTATGGTTTCAGCTACTTGGAAGGCTGAGGCGTTTAAGGATTCCCTGAATGTAGCATGTTGAGGCTGTGGTGGCTGTGAGCGTGGCACTGCACTCCAGCCTAGGTGACAGTGAGACTCTGACTCAAAAAAAAGGAAACACTTATACACTGTTGGTGGGAATGTATGAAAATTGGTATGGAGGTTTCCCAAAGAACTAAAAGTAGATCTACTGTTTGATCCAGCATCCCACTACTTGGTATCTACCGAAGGAACAGAGGTTATACAAAAAAAGATAGCTGCACTTACATGTTTATTGTAGCAGAATTTACAATTGCAAAGATATAGAATCAACCTAAAATCCCACCAACTGATCTGCAGATAATGAAAATGTTGTATATATACCATGGCATACTATTCACCCATAAAAAAAAAGAAATGAAATGTCTTTTGCAGTAACTTGGATGGACCTGGACACTATCATCTAAGTGAAGCAACATGGGAACAGAAAGCCATGTCCTCAACTTATAAGTGGGGGCTATACTAAGGAAGTGCAAAGGCACACAGAACGGCATAATGGACACTGAAGACTCAGAAGGGGGAGGGGGTGGGAAGGGATGAAAAAAATCACCTACTGAGTATAATGTGCAAAGGGAGGGATGGAAAGCACACTTATTAAAGCCCAGACGTCTTTGCCACTATACAATGCATCCATGTAACCAAAAATATTTACACCCCCTGAAGTTATTGAAACTTTTTTTAAAAGATAGAAAAAATAAAGTCACTCAATAAAAGACAAACGTTTTGGGGCAAAACAAGCAAATATACCAACATCAAAGCAAATTTGGCTTTGAATTACCTTAAGTCTTACCACCATTCTACTCTTCTCAGCTGTCAAATACATTAACACTATAAAATCTGTAATTCGGTTTTTCTACTCTGCCAATACCCACTGCCAAAGAAGAGACTGTAAGCTAAGACTCCCATAAAAATTCTGCAGAAAAAGACTACTCCACACAAATGTATCAAACCACAGCTTTGATCCCTACCCCTGAAAACCCCGCAACACTTGGGATGTTTTGTTTTCAAAGGTTACCAATCTGCTTCCAAACAAAGCCTAACATGTTAAGCAATTCTAGAGTAGTGGTTGATACTTAAAACAGTACTGAAGACCTCTATGCTAGGGCAAATGGGTGATTCTAGCACTCAAGAAAAATGCTAACTTAACTTATGCTTGGCATGGACTGCATTCCCTTTCAGCTGCTCCTGGTTATCCTACATAACCAGTAAACAAAGATGGTCATTAACTCTTGGGTAACAAGATGCTTAAAAAGCTTATGTGAACAGGCTAATTCAGCTTTTCTCAAGTCTTTAAGTCATATATCTGAAAATTCCCTCTTAAAACATCTCTGGATTCATTTTTATCTTGAAAAAAATATTTTCCAGAAGATAAATTTACAAGCATCTATGATGAATGGTTTTTAAATTTTATATCCTAGGAGTTTTAATGCTGATGAGATTTATGCTCTACAAATAAGCAGTACCTACCTGATCTGCATGCTGAAAAGCCAAAGGGACAGAATCTTCTGTCATTCTTTGGAGGCAGTCTCTTATACCAGAGTGTAAACTCCCTGGTCAAAGGCATAGATTCTAAACAGAGCAACTAAGAATTATATAAAATGAATTAACGGACTAACTGTAACCTGGCAAAGTCTCTGCCTAGATTATGATGTTTATTACTAAGTAAAAAGCAGAGGAAATGCATATGCACCAGACACAAAATGACAATGAAATACCAACTGGATTCAACACTAAACAAACTTGCCAAAACCCTCTCATCACCATTAGCATGGTGTCATTACCAAAATAATTCTATTGATGGTAAATAATTTGTTCTACCTGCAACTAGAACTCAGCAAATTCCAACCTTAGGCCCAAGTTATTATTCATATCTGAACACAACATTCTATCTATTACCACTGAGATGAGAAAACAGAGCAAGAGTCACAGCACAGCAAGAATGGAATTCTTAAAACTTAACTGTACAGACTGAAGAACGGAAATCAGCCACAAAACCTTTAAATACCTTAAAGCATAGTTTTTCTAGTTCCTCTAAGCCATGAGCTATAAGGAAAACACATATTTTTTAAAAATTCTGTTCTTTAAAAAAATTGCTATTGCAGCCATCTCTATCCGAGTTTTGAAAAAAATGCTATCACCATAAACTCAGATCAGAACAAGTTTTCTCTTCTACTTTCAGACCTCAAACACCAGCATCTAATAGTTTTTGTAACAAACCAAATGACCAGGTATGTACCTACACAGTCTGTCCAAGTAATTACCTTCATGTCATAGCCATATGTCTCCCGAATGTCTTCATCAGAATCTGTTTCCTCATCATCATAGTCCATTGTTTGTCGAGGTGAAGATGACACGCTGCTCACTACCCGGTTAAAAGCAGATTGCTGGAAACTAGGTAAGTGTCCCTAAACAGCAAATAATTCCAAGATGAACAGAGACATATTAAACAAACATAGGTAATTAACATGTGCTTAAGATCACCGAAACAGAATGAACAAGCAAGTGGTTAACCGCGTTCTTTAACAGCTGGCAGAAATCTAAGGGTGTGATTATGATGCCAACATCCACCTGAATGGCACTTCCAAGTAACAGTCAACTAGATATGTATTCAAAGAAAATACTCTGTACATACGTAGAAGGAGAACACAAGATGATATAATTGTGCGCAAATTATTATTGTTTTCTTAATAAACTGTGAAGACAGATTTACAATTCACACACTGACAAATATTACCCCATGAAAGAGAAAAAGAACGTAAACCCTAAACTTGCCTGTAAGTCTGGATTGGCAGCTGCTTTTTGGAGTTCTGCACTGATGATCTTTTCAGTTTTTTCTCGAGCAGCCTGTTCCACCATACGCTGGCTCAACACAGACAGTTTGGCCAGGGCAGAGGACAGTTCATCTGTGGCTAGGGCCTGTCGTGCTCTATCTTGCCAACTCATGGCACGTTCTGTCAAACACTGTAGGGCCTCTCCTTCAGGCAACCGGACAGGCAACTTCTGAAGGGATACCAGGAGTGAAAGAATAGTCTCTAGCCTGGGCCTTCGAGACCGCATACACAGAGGGCAGAGAAATTTTACTTCTTTAGCCTGCCAGCTGGATCCTTTTTTCTGGGAACTTGATTTAGGAAGAGGAACACAGCTGTTATGAAACCAGTCTTTGCAGAGCTCACACTGCAGCATAAACCCACTGGCTGTCTTGCGACAAATGCAAAATTTTACTTCTTCTATGCGGTCCACCATTGTCATCTTGGCTAGGTTGGCTGCTCTGAGGGAATGCATGGCTTCAATCTCTTTTTGCTCTCGTTCTTTGAAAACTGCCACCTGTATATGACAAACATTTAACTGAAAGGAGTCACTGCAATATACCCCGAAAATACCAATCCTCATGGGTATTTCTCCAAGTTATCAGTTGTAAACAAGTTTCTAAAATTTGGGGTACCCTGACAGTTTCCATGCACATGTTCCTCATCTGTGAAATGGGCAAAGTGCCATATCATATCTGATTATTTACATCTGTAGAATACTTGGGACTCTTCCTCAGGGTGTAGTAGAAAGATGGTATGCCTTGAAATCAAGCATCTTGGTGTGGACTACACATACATTTAAGAAAGAGTAATAAAAACAAGATAATTATTGACCCAATTTTTGGTGAATTAGCGAGTGACAGTGTCCCTGGCCAGGAATCAGTTTTTTTTTCCTCACCAATATTATACTGAAACTATATTTAAACAAAGTGATGTTATTTGAGGACCTGCTGTATTTTCTAATGGTGAGCATTTTGCCTGTTACTAAGTTTCCTATTATAAGCCTGGCTCTTGTACTTACAGCCTGTTAATATGAGGCGCAAGTTTTCTGAACCTCAGTTTTCTGAAAAATGAGGATACCACTACCATTATTTTGTTGTTTTAAGGATTAAATAAGATAACATATGAAGTGCCTAGCCTGGTACCTTGCATAAAGTAAATAGTCAAGAAGTATTATTCCTCCTCCCTGCCCCCCGATAATTCATCCCCCGGGGGAAACACCTATAAAAATTAACTTGTTTTTCTCCAGAAAGCCTCTCCAATTCATGTGGAAGTGGATAACAAAGCCTGGTGATCAGTTATAACAACAGCATTTTATGAAACTCATTTCAAGAAAGTAAATAAAAGCAAACAAAATTTAATTATCATCAATACTGTAAGTGCATTTTCTTTTTTAACTATGGGTAGCTTTGAAACAATTTTAAAATAATTTCCAGTCCTATCTGTCTGGCAAGACTGATTTCTTAGGTAGGCTCTCTAATGAGAGATCACTTTCACTGGCCTCACAGCAGGATCATTTGCAGGCAGAAAGAGTTATATCAAGTTATTCAGTGTATGCAATTCCCTACTATTATGTATTGCCCAAAGTTGCTTTCTTTTTCTAACTCCTCAGACTCCTAGTAATCTTGACACATTTCTCCTATCCTCCAAAAAAGCATAATTTTCATCAACTATACATATTTTATTTAGCATTCATTATACTGTTGAATGCTAAGAGAAAGAAAATATTTTTTAAAACAGCTGCTATAATAAGCTGGTATAATTCTTTTGAAAAGCACAATAGTATTGAGAGTCACAAAAATGCTATTAAATTCTAACTGAGTAATTCTATTCCTGAGAGTCAAGTCTAGGAAAACAATTTACAAGAAGGAAAAGGCTACACAGAAGTTCACTTTACTGCTTATAATAGGAAACTTAGTAACAGGCAAAATGCTCAACATTAGAAAATACAGAAGGTCCTCAAATAACATCACTTTGTTCAATATAGTTTCAGTATAACATTGGTGAGGGAAAAAACCTGATTCCTGGCCAGGGACACTGTCACTCGCTAATTCACCAAAAATTGAGTAAATAATTATCTTGTTTTTATTACTCTTTCTTAAATGTATGTGTAGTCCACACTTATTTCAATGTTTACTATTACAAGTGTTTTGGGTCTTTATTTAGATGTCTGATGATGTTTTTTGTTTTTTGTTTTGTTTTTGAGTTGGAGTCTCACTCTGTCACCCAGACTGGAGTGCAGCGGCCGCTCCCGGCCACCGCAGCCTCGACCTGCTGGGCTCCGGCGATCCTTCCGCCTCAGCCTTCCAAGTAGCTGGAGCTACAGGCGCGCGCTACCACGCCCGGCTGATTTTTTCGATTTATTGTAGAGATGAGGTCTCGCTTGCCCAGGCGGGTCTCGAACCCGCGGGCTCAGGCAATCCACTCACCTCAGCCTCCCAAAGGCGCGGGATTACAGGCTGAGCCACCGAGCCCGGCATGTTTATTACTTTATAAAGCAAGTAAGCCAGCAGGTCTTCACGTGGGCCATCCTTGTACTTCTCATCTACTCATTGTCTCATATCCCAAGCCCAGCCTTTCCAGTGGTTTCCCTTCAAGCCTACCTTTTGGAACAGTCTTGCAATGTGGTCCGTGAGCATGATTGGGTTTCTCAGTTTTCAGTTAATGGATGTGCACTCCTCCAAGCTAGGCCAGAAGACAAGGGACAGTAGATTGTAGCATCCCATCATCTGGACCATACTGCTGCCAGGACTGCAGGACTGTAGCATAAAGGCTGAATACCCTAAACCCCTGTGAGTCACTTAGCCCGTGCACACTCTCACACCCTCTCCACACACACACTAGTGCACCCATTTTCAGTGGATGGACTGACTTGCCTCTCTCTTGATTTTTCTCTAATATCTGCACCAATTTTGTTTCCAAGAAGCTACCAAACCTTGCTGCTCAATGTTATGTCTTGGGCAAGAGGGTGATTCATTGGGTCACAGAATTTCAGGCCATGAATCCATCTCCTGTCTTCTTTTTTCTCTGTTTCCTGTATGTTAAATGGAGATCCTAATACCTCCTCCTCCTCCTCTTCTGGAAGACAAGAAAAGAATTCAATGGGTTTACATCGCTAAACCTCTTCACCTGCCAAACAAAACTCAGCTATGAGTGGCTTCAGAGAAAGGCCTAGACAAGGGCTCTCCTGACCTTTGCCATCATCCCCATCTTCGTTGCTTCTATTAATTGGTCTCCAGATGTCTCAGAACAGAAAACAGAGTGACTTTAGCTCTGACAGCAATCAAGAACGTTCATTTCTGTCTCTCCCCAGCACCTACTAAATACCCACCTGAGGTTGGCAATGAGTGAGGCCTGTGGTAAGGAACAGAAGCTCACACTCTCCTCCTTTTTAATCTTCCTTTGGGATCTACAAATTGGTGGGAAGATGAATTTGTAGTTCTGAAGTATCAACAACCAAATGAAATAAAGAGAGCCTTCTTGTGGAACCAGAGTTCACTTAATCATGCCCTAAGGCTGTGTGAACACGACTGCTGTTTCTTCTGAACTCAAAGAAATATTGCTTGCTTTTATGAGATTGCAAGACAATAATGGAAGCCGACTGACTCTTCTTCATCCAGTTATGTAGACTGGCTTTAGAATGGAGAACAAGGTGTAATTTTCAACCCATAATAGAATTAATTCAAACTGACAAAGCAAGGAAATTAATTTTTCAGGTTGCCATTCATTACATTTCTCTATCAGTCAATCAACAAATACTTATTGAGCACCGACGCTGAGCTTGGCTTGAAAGGGGAAGTGGAAGATGCGTAAGACATGACCTCTGCTTTTAGCATTTAACATTTGCTTGGGGAAGACAAAGCTAACATTCATGGTCTAATAGGAAGAGCACTTAACTTGGAATCAGGAGGTCTGCGGTCTTGTCACATTCAGTTGAGTAGGACAGTGTGGTTAAGTTAGAGTGCCCTGGAATTGGGCTCCCAGAGCTATAAAAATCAAGCACTGCCATTAATTAGCTGTGAAACCTTGGGAAAATCCTATACCTCGTATCAATTTTTCTCATCTATAAGAAAGAAGTTAATAATAGTGCCCAACTCAAAGGGCTGCTGAGAGCTTAAAATTAAAACATGGCTAGCATTATATTTAGGGCATGTTAAGTATGAGATATCATTAGTTTGATATTTTAGACAAACTTTTGAAAGTCTCTGGGAAAGAAAAGAGAGCAGACATGTGTTGTGTGCTTCCTGTGTCGCAGACACCAAATGGGGCATATCACATGTGCATTTTTATACATTCTCAAAATGTCTTGTGAAGTGGGTTAGGGTGACATGAGCAGGTTGAAATAGCTTTGTAGGGTCTGCTATCTGGTGAGGGACAAAGCTGGCTTCAAACTTTGACCTGTCTGAATCCAAATCCTGGGCATTTTCAAGTACCCTGTCATAGCCTTTCTGAGCCTCAGTTTCCCTCATTAGAAAAATCTTTGGATAGATCAGAGGGGCTCCGAGTTCAGCTCTAAATGTTGTGATTCCAAGTTATCCAGTCTCCTAGTAAGACTGTATTTTGGGCAAAGGGAGATAAGGGTGGGAGCATTCACAGAGAGATTTTTTTAAAAGACATATTAATTAGTCCATGAAGAACCAGTAGAATTTGCTTGTGTGAAAAGGAGAAGAGAGAATATTTTAACTAGGCATACATATTATGGTAGGAATGATATGGAAGACAATGGAAAACATTGCTCCTACCAAGAGGGATCTACTACCAAAGAAAGGTAAGAGACAGGGCTGTTTTGTTTCCTAACACTTGAATTCAGGGTTTCTCAACATCAGCACTATGGACATGTTAGGCTGTAAAGTTCTCTTAAAGGTTCTGTCCTGTGACTTGTGGGATGTAGCTATGGAGAGAATTGTTTCCCACTTCTCCTTCATATGTTGAAATTTTAATTTCCAATGTGATAGTATTTGGAGATGGAGCCTTTGGGAGATAATTAGGTTTAGTGGAGTCCTGAGAGTGGGGACCTCATGATGGGATTAGTGCCCTTATAAGAAGAGATATCAGAGCTTACTCTCTCTCTGCCTTGTGAGGTCATAGCAAGATGGTCACCCTGGAAGCCTAGATCTAAGCCTCACCAGATCTAAGCATGCTGGCACCCTGATCATGGACTAATAGCTTCCAGAATTCTAAGAGAACAATCTCTGTTGCTTAAACCACCCAGCCTACAGTATTTTGTTATGACTGTCTGAGCTGACTAAGACATGTTAAGCATCTCTGGCCTCTTACTCACTAGATATCAGTAGCATCCTTCCAGTTATGACATCCCAAATGTATCCAAACATTGCCCAAGGCCCTTTGGGGATATAATCATCTCAACTAAAGAAGCACAACTTTAGAGGATCACTTGAGACCATGACCTTAACCTTATCCTTTTCCTAACTTAGGTCATAATCTAAGGGTAGAGAAAGTTAGCTTAATCATCTATAAGTCTAATCTTGCTGCTTTATGTTTATATTTGCCTAACCCAGAGGTTTTTAAACTTTACTGTGTATTAAGAATCACCTAGGGGAACAACGTAAAATACAGATTCTAGTCTTCCGTCCATGAGAAAATTGGTGCATTCGGTCTACAGTAGAACTCAAGAATCTGTTTAGTAGCAAGCCCTTACTCTGACACAGTCCAGAGACCCCATTTTGAAAAACACTAACACAGTTGTAATAGTCAGGGTCAACCTTGCCCTTGTATGTATAATAGAAAGACAGGGGCCTTAGGAACCAGTCACTGTGAATGTGTTTATTTATTTTTATTTTTTGAATCAGTGTCTCACTCTGTTGCCCAGGCTGGAGTACAGTGGCATGATCACAGGTCACCACAGCCTTGAACTCCTGGGCTCGTACAATCCTCCTGTCTGAGTCTCCCAAGTAGCTGGGACTACAGGCATGCATACCACACCCAGCTAATTTTTTGACTTTTTTTGTAGAGATGAGGTCTTGCTATGTTGCCCAGGCAGGTCTCAAACTCCTGGGCTTAAGCAATCCTCTCACCTTGTCCTCCCAAATTTCTGAGATTATAGGTGTGAGCCATTGTGATGGGCCCTAATTCTTTGTTTTTTGTTTACTTGGGATTATCTAGTGAGCTGGTTACACATGTTGCCTCTGAGATCAGATGCCTTAGTTCCAAAGCCTGACCTCATCACTTACAGGATATGGAGCATTGGGTGAAGCACAAAGCATTTCTGTGCTTGGACTTCGTCACCTGTAAAATGAGGAATATCGTTAGTACCTGTTTCATAAGTTGGAATATATGTGACTGTATACATGAAAAGATGCTTGTAAATTTTCTGGCACAAAGTTATCAAAAAAATATTTAGGGGTAGTAGCAAAGGTTAATTAAAAATAAAAAGTGTGGACTGTTGCCATAGCAGCATTTTAAGGGTGTTCCTGACCTATTTTAGAATGCTTTGTATACTTAGCACAGGATTTTTCTGAGTTTAGAGTCCCTATGAGTGACTTGGAAAGTTTTTAAAATGCACGTTCCTAGCTCCCTCCACCCAAGACAGTCTAATTCCTTACGTCTCAAGTGAGATTTGGGAATCGGTGTTTTTATGAAGCTATCCAGGTTGAGAATGATGCAGTTAACTCAATGATCACACAAAGAAACATACTGTCTTGGAGAAAATAGCTTGTACTGTGTGCACACTAGACCTGCTTGTTACATTGACCTTTTCAGAGTGATAGTCCATGTTCTAGGGCATGACCTTTGAGTCTACTCTCCATTGAATGGCCCATATAGACATGATTGCGAAACATCGCATGAATTTTTGTTTTTGTTCTTATCAAGCATTCTCTTTAGCTTCTAGTGTTCTTTGATTTCCCTGGAAGCTTTCCAAATTGGGATTTGAAAAAAATTCTGTAAGGCGTTTTAAACAGGGAGGAAGGAGACACATCAGAAAGGATGACATCTAGACGTGAAACCCCTTTCAATAGAACATTTCAGCAAGTTGGGTTGTGAACTTGAGAAAATTAATTTTTGGAAATTCTAAAAGCAGCACAGACTCCTAATAAGGCAAGAATCCAGTTATATAATATACTAAAGCCTTGTCAGTATACATTTTCATTTAGTCTTTATACTTATTCTTTGGTGAAAATAAAAATTGAGCAGAAAAGAATTTTGTCCTTAGGGTTCTTTGAGGAGAAACAAGGATTTTGCTTTTTTTTTTTTAAAGGCAAATGTATTCTGATTGCACCAACCCTTTTCTTAATGTGCACTCAAAACTCTCCATCTTTTCCCCCATAAATCTGATGAGAATTATGACCACCATGAATATGTTCACTATCAAAATCGAAGACATTGCCAAAAATAGAATTTAAGTGTTTCTCCAGTTAAATGGTGGATCTTATCTTTGTGCTTGCTGTCATTTTTTATTGTTAACGTAGTGGAATATCTTAGAAAGGAATGATTAGTAGTTCAAATTTTCTTATGCAGGGGCCAAAAGATTCTCTGGAATAGGTTTTCCACCGTAGTACATTTTCTCAAATTCATCGAGTCAATCTCTTAATCTTCCCTTTGAAATTCTCTTAGGTAATATGTGCATTTGGTCCATGAAATGCATGAACAAGAATATCACTTGTTTTTATTTTTCTAAGGCAGGTAAGTATGGTTGGCCCCTTCTCAAAAGTTCTGGATTCTTATGGGAGTCTAGAAGCAAGTTTCTCAGGTTGGCGTAGCTGTTCGGTTATTTCTCTTACTCTAGGCCAGTCAATTCACTATGCACAGATTATTATAGAAAACATACATGCTCAGATGCTTGATACCTGAGCATTCATCCTGCTGTGTGAGAAGGATGTTATTAGTTCCAGTGGGGGAAAAGTCACTAGTAGAATTATTCCTCCTTTCTTTCCTCCATCCTTGGGAAATTCAACTGTTCTTAGAAACCTTAGAAACCTAAAGGTGTTATTAACTGGCATGGAAGATGAGAGAGGGAGGATGTGGTTATGACAGGGATGAAAATGAGGTATGACTGAGAAGGAGCACAGAGGTTTGCCCATTCTTCCAGGGAGAAAGGGCCAGGACAAAATTATATCTTCATTCCTACATTTTTGAAAGAAGAACTAGACAGATATGAGCATGTCTATAGATTGTTCTATTGAATATTTAAGGTAAAGTCTCAGATAACTAAACCCAAGTAATCAGAGCCTTAATTACTGCACTTAGTTCTAGAAGGAGTCAAAGTATAGCAAAATAACGTGGATTCAGATTCTTACTTTCATGACAACTTTCCAGGAAGGCCCTGGTCTCTCTCCTGATTTGGCCCAATCACTGACAGCTTCTCCATCTTTGTCCTCAGGTCCTTTGTAAAGATCCTCGATGGTGTAAGTGAGCTTCACTTACTAAAGAAAGACACCATTTCATTCCCCAGCCTGGATTTACTAGGCAAGAGAGAAGTGAGTGTTTTAGGATGATTTTCAGTAATAATGGTAAATTTACTATAGTCTCAGTTTCACTCTCAATCAGCTATCATCTGAAAATCTTCAAATCGTCCAGGAAATTAAACTGCTTTTGTTTCTGAGGAGTGTTCAGCAAAATAAGAAAGTCACTAGGTTTTGCTTTTGACTCCTTTGTTTCACCTGGCCTGTGAGTTTCTGAATCCTGACTGCCCATTGGCATCACCTGGGGAAATTTAAAAACTCCAGTGCGGTATTGCACCCCTAGAGATTCTGATGCAGTTGGTCTGGAATAGGGCCTGAATGATACTCGTTGTAAGTTCTCCAGGTGATGCCAATGTGTAACCGGGACTCAGAACACCAACTGCTCTATTTGCACAAATCTCCTTTCTTGTTAGCATTTTAATTTTTTTGGTTGTCGTTCTGCCTGTCCTAGGACTGATTTTTATAGTGTCGTACCCTTGGTAGGCAAGGAGCTGATAAAATATAATGTGTCCCAGGGCCTTTGTATTTAGCAAGATCTTCAGAAAACCTGGAGCCCAAATAAGATGCTAAAATGGTGACTTGATAGAATAGCTATGCTGTCTTCATTTCCACATCTTCCTTCTTATCCTCCTTTCTCTCTGCCTTTTCCTTCCATTAATTTTTAAAGGCAATATATAAAACATTCACATGAAAATTCCTGCCATGTATTTGATCATCTACCTGTAGAGGTGATGCTAAGGGTCATGCCTTTCTAAGATATGGTCCTGCTTATCCCAGCATCGTTGGTTTTGCTTTGTGCATTTCATCTGGAATGTTTGATTAGCGACCTACAATCAGTAGAAGCCTGCTAAAGGAATCAGAAGACCTAGAAGCAAAAATAAAACTCTTCTTGGTCTATTTTGTTATTGCACCAGCAATACCTACTCATTGGAAAAAAAAAATAGGACATGAAGATAAGTTAGAAAGAACAAACCAGAAACCACCTGTAATTCTTTCACGTGGCTGTATACTTAGAGTTGCCTCTGACTTTCTTTCTGTCTCTGTTCTCTGTTTTCAAATAACTTTTTATACTGTCATCTACCTGTAGAGGTGATGCTAAGGGTCATGCCTTTCTAAGGCATGGTCCTGCTTATCCCAACATTGATGGCTTTGCTTTGTGCATTTCATCTGATTATTTTTGATTAGCGACCTACAATCAGTAGAAGCCTGCTAAAGGAATCAGAAGACCTGATTAGAAGCAAAAATAAAACTCTTCTTGGTCTACTTCACACATTATAATGACTGTGGAATTTATCTAGTGATTGGTAAGGATAGTGAGTCTCAGAGAGATTAATGAGTTTAACATAGAACTAGTCAGTAATATCTACTCATTGGAAAAAAGAAATAGGACAGGAAGATAAGTTAGAAAGAATAAACCAGAAACCACCTATAATTCTTTCACGTGGCTGTATACTTAGAGTTGCCTCTGGCTTTCCTTCTGTCTCTGTTCTCCGTTTCCAAATAACTTTCTATACTTAAAATAATTTTTGATGGATCCTCCTCCTGGCACATTTTAAAGTAGAGCCTCTGACTACATGTTTGGCAAGGCAGGAAAATTTTAGTATTTTTACCAACTTTGTACGTTTGAATCTGAAACTTGTAGTTTCGTAGAACTTCACACATTATAATGACTGTGGAATTTATCTAGTGATCGGTAAGGATAGTGAGTCTCAGAGAGATTAATGAGTTTAACATAGAACTAGTCAATGACAGACCTAAGGATAAAATCCAGGGTCACTCAGTTCAAGGGGCCACGTACCCTTCTGTAGCTTACACTGTGTACTTGATGCACAGTCAAGTACAAGGGTGGCAGTTTCATCTGGGTCTCCAAGTGGTAAATGATGTTTTTGAAGTGTTTGCAATTGTGTCTATACATGCTAACATAAATGAGAGCTGACTATGTTCTTCATGCAGTCTCATAACCAACGTGCTTGTGGTTTAATTTCCTGGATATTTTAGAGAGTAAAATAGATAATTCAAGGTGTGCATCAGGTTATATGCCTCATGTTCTCTTGATGCAAAGCGATGATGTTGCATTACAAAGACACTAATCACAGAAACAGTAGTATTTAACCCAACATGTCACAAATCTTGATTTGTAGAGCACTGTTGCTTAAGATGTTAATAGATATTTCATGGAAAACTCTGGATTAAGCCAAATTAAACAAACATGTTTCAGAAGTATAGGAGTCTCCAATAATATTATGGGCATTGTAAATCCCGATATGAGATATAGTATGCAAATTTCCTAGTTGTAACAATAACTGTTTTTTTTAAAGGGCCGTTTATTAACCTATTGGAAAACTAGTATTTTGGCCTAAAGTTTAGATCATGCTGGTTTAATCTGTTAAGCTTTGTGTGTTGGAGACATTCAGAGCACATCTTCTAAAGGACTAAGATGTGCAGAGAGGATAAAGTTAACCTGTTGTCATTTAACCCAAGAAACAAACATGGATGTGTCATTTCCTTTCAACGGATTTTGTCTTATGGTAATTATCCTGGTCTGCAGTTACTCCACTTAGCCTCCAACTCCATCCTTTTTCTTTTGTGAGTTTCTTTTCTCAAAGTCCTAACTTTAGCAAAGCAGAGTGTGATCTCTTCTACTTTTTGCAAAACCAACAGAAGGAACATTTTTCAGATACTTCCTTGTATCTCCAGTTTCCAGGCTAGAGAGTCCTGAAAGATTTTTCAGAGATATCCAAAGTAATCAAAGCCCTCTTCGAAGAGCACTTGTTGGTGGCAGATCTGTATTAGTCTATGGTTTATGGTGATTAAAATTTGATATAGTGCGGGCAAATCAATAGAATCACAGGGTTGGATGGTAATTTGCAGTAAAGGAACTTGAGAGGAACATTTCTATCTCTGTTTTATAGTCTTTTTGTCTATTTGTCTTACCTGAGAATTCATTAATAATCTCCTGACCATTAAGGTGTCAATGCTAAAAAAAAAAAAAAAAAAAAAAAATACTTTCTCCTTTCCATTTTGGAAGAAGTATACACATCCACTTTCCTTTCTCTCAAAAATATCTGGGACATTGTCGTTTGTGTGGCCTTCTCACCCTCCTATGCTAATCTGTGGCACTTGGGAGTAGATGTATAAAAGGTCCATCTTATGAGACTGATCCCTGGCCTCGTGCCACACTCCATACAAATTGCTTCCATGTTCTCCTTTGACTAGAACTAGCCCCCTCAAAGACAGTGTTGTGAGAATCAGTCAATGCATCAGGGTTTCATATGTTATATATGGTTAACCTTCCAATTTAGAACACGTAGTCTCTTAGATTAGGCGATACCTCAAATATGGCTTGAGTAAAATATTTTATATAATTTGGAGGGGGGTAGGAAATATTTAGAATTTTACTTGTGAATTAAGGAAAATCTAGTCCAAATCAGAAGATTTTACAATTCGAATTCCCTAATTATATATTCATTCATGCTGATGTCAGTTTCTCAGTCCAATATTTATTCTTCATTGAAAACAAGAAAAAGATTTTTACATATGTTTAAATCAACGTATACCAGAATAAGTTTAAGATAAGTATAAAGAGGATGGCAAAATATAGAATTTGGACATAGACAAAAATCCAGAATAGGAAGCTAGTTGTATAGCATAGCGTATCAATATATGACTGATTGTGATCATATTTAAACTGTTCTTGGTACTTAGGTTCCGGGCGTTATACCAGGAACCTAGCAACTATACCATTCGATACCAAAATATTATTATTTGCATCTCACAGATGAGACAACTGAGACTGAGTTGTGTGTCTCATCCGTGGTTATGCAGCTAGCGCATTACACAATCAGGATACAACAGCTGGGTTTAAGGCTTTTTATAGCCTTTATTATAGACTGTGGATCTCAGTTCACCCATCCATTTATCCAATCAACAAATATCCCTTGTATCTCCTATTTGCCAGGCATTGTGCTTAGTGCCATAAATATGGGTGAGTAAAACAGACCTGAACCCTGCTTTGGATGAATTTGCAGACACGTGGCTGTATTCCAGTCGGCTCTGTGCCCAGTAGCTTTAAACCCAATGGTCCATAAAATTCTTCTGTTTCTCAAATCATCAAGTCTCATGGGGCTGATTGCCAAAATGGGTGAGGTCCTCTGGGCAGCTCTCATCTTTCTAAAATCTCAGGCAAAACTGACCCAGCGTCTGAGCCCCTTACGTTGGCTGGCATCCTCACAAATGTATGCATTCCCAAGGGGAGAAGCAGGGGTGCTGGTGGTGCCTGGGGTCCCTGTAAGGTGGTTTGGAGAAAACCAACTTAGACACAAAAATTCTGGAAAAGAGTCAAGTGTTCAGAGCATTGAGTTTGAACAGAGAAGACTGGAATTGGCATTGAAGGGATGCTGAAATTAATAAACTTGGTTACCTGGTATCTTTGTGGTATAATAAGTGTCTGCCTTTAAGATCAGGGAGATTTATTCTTGGGATACAGCAAGCCCATCCAATTTCTTGGACAGGTATCAGAGTGAGACAAAAACATCACAGCTTAGGTTCACAGAGGCAGTTAAAAAATAAAACCGAAAAAATTCAGAAAAGAGAAACCATCACAGAGCTTAACCATCACTTGCTTAAATAGGACACACCACAGAGCATCTCTCTGCTGGGGGGATCAGAAGGTCTCAGAAAACAAAGTTGTGCAGGAGAATGTAAGGACACATAGGGTCATCCAACATAATGTAATTTTGATCAGAATGACTTCATCCTTTGGCCAGACTGTAAATCAAAAGATATGTTTCTGTTCTTTGCCTTCGTGTTTTCATTGATGGTAATCACCACAGAATGGCAAGCTTTTGTGTAACGAATAAATACCCATTCTATGGGGTACTGTTACCAGCTGTCCTGGCTCCTGTAGGAACTCTCCTTGACCGAAATAATAATAAATTATTTCAATTATTTAGAAATTAGATGCGCAATCGTCAAAGCTCTGGCTCATATTAACATGCTGCTAGAGAAAAATGAAAGGGCAAAGAGGGAGAGAGAAACACAATGAACCCCATTCCAATTAGTGAGGGAGACTGAGAACAAAGGAGAAGTGACATCGTTTACTGTTGTCTGCTCTAGTTGTTCTTCGTCTTAAGATGTTACAATTGATGGAACTGAATGTCTTTACTCATGTCTGGAGAGGACCAAATCAGAGAAAGAAGATAGATTTTTGCCTCAGTGTAAGGAAGAGCTTTTCTTTACAGGGGGAACACACTGTTCTGTTCTGGAAGGTTCTGGAAGGCAGTACAATGTGGCGTTTACCTGAATGAGCTCTGGGGACAGACTGTCAGGGTGGGACTCAGCATGTCGCAAACTACTCTGCACCTTCCACGAGTGTAGAACGGGGAAAATCATACCCCAACCCCAAAGAGACACTGTGTTCCTGGCCCTTGGTAATAAGCAGCCATTTTACATTTCTATTCTTGAGTCTCTTGTCCTTGAATGTGTTCAAATGTTAGATTTTTCTTTTTTTAAGCCTTATTCAATTGAGAAATTGGATTCTTAGGTTCTGCCAGAGAGCTAAGGAGATGGATGAGCAGGACTCAGCAAGGCTGACTGAGGGCAAGCACCCCGGGCATGGGGTCCGGCTTATTAGCTCTGCAGGGCAGCGTACGGCACACTTGGTCTCCTCGGGTCTCCATCTGCAGCCTTTCAGACAGCGTTTTGAGCTGACATATGGCATAGGGCCAGCCCTGGGCATTTGATCATTGTCAGCCTCCCAGCAGAATCTCTGCCCTGAGCACAGATTGGCAGGCAGACAAGTTAGTGGTTCCCTCCCTGGTGATGGGCTAGTTTAGGGAATGCCCGGGGCCAAGGGTCAGAAGGAAAACAGGAAGCTGTGAAATCAAATCAGAGGATCAGAGCTCAGTCCCTTCTTTTCACAGTGGAGAAGCCAGGGGCTCAGAAAAGGGAGATGGGGTGCAGAGGCCGCTTCCCTCGTGATGGCGGAACTCGGACCAAAGGACAAGCCCCTTTCTTTCAGATCAGTGGTCATCCTGTTTCTGCTCACCGGGGTGGTGAGGTGCCAGGGGGTTATGGAAGCAACTTCTTGTTCCTGTATATGGAATCAGAAATGGCAGCAGTGTACTCAGTAGGACTATGTGAAATCAATCAATAAATGAATAGACAAAGAAACAAACACAGACATAAAGGCTTGGCACCTAAGTCTGGAGTTGGGCCACAGGGCTGGGGCAGGAAGCAAGACCTAAAGAAAAACTATGACCCAGTTAGTAACTGGAAGGCTGAATGGATTTGCGTAAGGGTCATCTCTCCAACAGGATGGCTGGAAAGGACTTTGTGGAAACAACGTGGGAGAAGGAGAAGTGAGTTTAGCAGTGTGTGTGTTTTGGGGCGGGGCGGGGGGGGCACGAGGAGAGGAATTTGAGACCGACATCGGGGTCTCTAGGGGATTAGGTCCCTGGGAGGTGGCCAGTGAGTAGAGAATCGTGTTTCCTGCCTTGAGACCACCCTTCCCTTTGTGCCTTTAGCTCCTTTTCTTGATCTTCCTGTATATGCTCACAGATCCTCTCCTCATCAAAGTGAAGAAAACAAAATGATAGATTAATTCATAAGGTGGTGGTGACTAATGTGTGCTGTCTGTGTGACCTTTGAGTTTCAAAAGGAGATTATAGGAGGAGGCCAGTGCTTACTATTGAGCAGGGAATCTCTAATAGCAAAATGTCAGACGAGGGGAGGAGGCATTGTGTGGCTAGGTGTAGGCGACGTGCCAAATTTTGTTCTCAGTGGACTGATGCATTTAATCTCGGAAACAAGCCTGTGATTTCGTGAGACGCAGAGTGGTTTGGTGACCCGGGGAAGGTCACATGGTTAGGAAGAGAAGTTTGAGTTACACACTAGCTCCAACACCAAACCTGTCTCCTGCTGTATAGTACTTATTATGTGAGTGGTTACTTTCTGTTCTTTTCTAAAAAAATTTTGTTATAAAGATGTGGGGTACAATTCAGTGTTAGGTATACAAACATTGATCATGCAGGTACCCCTGTGGATGAGGTATGCCCCTCCCTCCCCTAGCAGTTTCTTTCAACTGCCAATCCCCCCGCCCCCCTGACAGTTTCCCATTACTGCCAATCGCTTTCTTACAGCATTATAACTGTTCAAGGTCCTCTTATGAGTGAGAACATATGGAACTCTGTTCTTTATTTCTGTGATAGAATCACTGAGTATGATCGACTCCAAATCCATCCAGGTTGCTGCAAAGCCCACATATTTGTCGTTCTTTATGGCTGCATAATATTCCATTGTGTATATGTACCACATTTTTGTTTTTATCCAGTCCAGTTTCGATGGGCAGCGTGGTTGGTTCCATGTTTTTGCTATTGTGAATAGAGCTGCAACAAACACACATGTGCAGGTATCTTCTTTGTAGAATAATTTGAGTTCCTCTGGGTATATTCCCAATAGGGGAATTGCTGGGTCCTATGGAAGGTCAATTTCTAGTTCTTTCAGAAATCGCCACACTGTTTTCAAGAGAGGTTGTTATTTGTAACAAATGTTTCCTGACGGCTATAAGGATTTTGACTTGGAGAGATGGTTCCTAACGTCTAGTCAGATGTGGCACTGAACGCATCTCTTTGAGTTTCTGGTCTCTATCAATAGGCCAGAAGTGGGACAGCTGAGCCGGTGGACACTCGCAGCATCTGGGTTGTGGACTGATGCTCCTGTGTGCGATAAGAAGTTACTTGCTTTCCTTTCAGTGTGACTTCTTTAGTGTCCCTTGCACTTTGGATGGTCTGGCATTGTCTGCAGCAGTCTGGCTGACATTCCAGGAGTCACCAGCGACCCTCCAACTTGTGTAGCCACGGTACATGAGGCTGGGGCAGGGGCGCTGAGGATACAGAGGAAGCAAGCCGGGGTAGTGAGATCCCAGAGCAAGGCCACTTTGCATGCCGTTCAACTGGAATGAATGTACACTGTGTGATTTCTCAAAGCCGATTATGTCACCACCATAAAACTGTCTTTCAGTTTCTCAGTGTTTTACAAGTAATTAGATGCAGTAAGTGTTTGTAAGAGCTCAGGGTTTAAAGTTGGATAGATCCACGTCTGAAAACCCAGCCAATGAAATGGCCCTGGGCAGGTGCTTAAATATTTGGGCCTTGGTTTCCTTAGATGTAAAATGGGAAATATGGAAGGTCAATTTCTAGTTCTTTCAGAAATTGCCACACTGTCTTCCAAAGAGGTTGCACTAGTCTGCATTCCCACCAGCAGTGTAGAAACATTCCTTTTTCTCCCCATCCTTGCCAGCACCTGTTGTTGTTTGTTTTGTTAATGATGGCCATTCTTACTGGGGTTAGGTGACCTTGAACAATTATAATGCTATAAGAAAGCGATTGGCAGTAGTGGGAAATGGTGGGGTGGGGGGTGAGAGGGGCAGTTGAGGGAAACTGCTAGGGGAAGGAGGCGCATGCCTCATCAACGAGGGTAGCTGCATAATCAACGTTTGTATACCTAACCCTGAATTGTACCCTGCATCTTTATAATAAATAATAAAATTAAATTAAAAAATAAAAAAAATTTTAAAATGGGAAATATGATAGATGTCTTATTGGGTACCTGAGGGAATTCAATGAGAAAATGTGTAGGTACGTGGAGGTAGAGAACTGAAGGTGGCCACCGGAGCTGGGAGGATTGGAGAGCAAGGATGCAGAGAGGTTGGTTAATAGGCACACAATCTAGGCAGGTAGCAGGAATGTTCGAGTGTTCAGTAGCACGGTAGGGTGACGATATTTAACAACAGTTTATTGTATACTTCATAATAGCTAGAAGTGAAGACTTGGAGTGTTTCCAACAAAGGAGTGGTAAATGTTTGAGGTGATGGATATACTAATTATGCTGACTTGATCATTACACATTATACACAAGTATCAAAATAGCACATTGTACCCCATACATATGTACAATTATTATGTATCAATAAAAAAGAAAGTGTTCATGCAAAGCTTTTTTAGTACAATGTTGGCACATAATCAGTACATAATACATCATATTTATTATTAAGAAATGATGCAAGAAAAAAGTGTAAACTCTTTACATGACTTTAAGACCCATCTTATTTGCCCCTCAAATTGTCTTTCCAAACTCACCTTTGTGTCTCTTCCATGGCCCAACACCTAGTAGATTTAGAGTAAATACTGGTTTGGTGGATGGGTTCACATTTGTTTTTACTCTTTTTTCTCTTGAGAATAGCCCTTCATGTAACGATGCTCCAAATCTTATTTTACTCTTTCAGAGATTTTTAACACACCTCCTCCTTCTCTCCCTTGGTTAGGGTTTCTACTGTCTAAGATTTTGTTTTGTTTCTTTTGTTTAAAAGTCAGACACCCTTCCAACTCCCTTGTCTCCTGCTGAGGAGATCTAAAGAGATTGATATGCCTTTGAACATGTGAAAAATGACTTCCTTGAAATTTTAGTTCACCAAAGAGACTGTCCGCTAGTGCCTTCCTTCACCCTTGCTACTTCCTTCTAGAGATGAAGTTAGGCTGCAAAGAAGGAGGGCAAGAAGGAGTGTCTGACTGTCTTTCAATCCGTGTGTAAGCGCCAAAGGACTTCCTAACAGCAGCTACAGAAATAACTTGTACATTTTGTCTAACTTCATTCTAAGTCTTTGAAGAAATAAAAAAGCCTTCTATTTTTTTTCTTAGAAATATTTAGAGTAATTCTATTTAGGCCAGTTGATAAGTTACCTCTGCTAGAACTGAGGGACTATCTGAAAACTTGGATGTTTCAATTATTCATATAGTGATTTATTCAGTAGTTAATATGACTCAGTGTCTGTTAATCAGATGTGCCTGATTTATTCATTGTTAAGGGAGTTAGGTAAAGTTTCAGAAGTAGACTGTGCTTCTGTGTGTCAAATTACAGGGCTATCTTTCTGTAATAAAAATTTGTAATAAAAATAACAAATTAAGAATCCCTAAACTCTCTAGATTATTGACATAACTACAAAATACATATTTATATTTGTATTTGGCTGGCTGGAATTGCCCAGTGAATTCAATTTTCCGACTCATTTTTCAAAAGTCTTTCTCTTTAACCTTGAAAAATTTCTTCACCTGTTATTTGTGAAAAATCATTTTTTTTAGTAGACTGCTTTCTGAAAATCACTGACCCTTCTCCTGTTTGGAAATGACCTTGAAGTTCAGCTTGTTCAGCCACACATGGGAAGCTCTAATCTTCCCTTGAGCAACTTAGATAACAGTTAGTTCAGTGGTTGTCTATCCTCGGCTTATATTCTAAGCTTCCGGAAACTTAGAAAAACTGGAAACCTAGATGTCCAGCTCCTCCCCACCTCCCACCACCTCCCAACAACTTTGATGTACAGTCATGGGTCATAACAGCATTTCGGTCAAGGATAGACTGTATATACCATTGGGGCCCCATAAGATTATAATGGATCTACCCTGTAGAGGCGCACCATTTTTTTTAACCTTGTATACTATATTTTTACTATGCCTTTTCTTTGTTTAGATAAACAAGCACTCACCATTGTGCTACAATTGCCTACAGTATTCATTACTATACAATAACTTGCTGTATGGATTTGTAGTCTAGGAGTGATAGGCTATACCTTATAACCTAGGTGTATAGTAGGCTGGACCATCAAGGTTTGTGTAAGTAACATTCTAAATTTTCACATGATAATAGTCTCACCCAACAATGCCTTTCTCAGAAGATATCCATCAAGTGAGCCGTGACTGTAACTGTCCAGGTGGAATTTGGCATTGGCATTAGAAGAGCTCCCACGGGGCTTTTATGTGCCCCCAGGCTGAGATTCACTACAATAGATTGACCTGCTATGTCAGGTGCTGATGGGAGAGACTAGAAGGCCAGAGGGACCACAGTTCACCTTGACGGTGAAGTAAAAGACACATGTGAGATATTAAAATCTGAAGTATTTAAAGGAACCATGTACATTTTTGAATTCAGTAAGGAAAGGACAGTGTGGTTATCATGCTCAAGAGGATCTCACAGAAAAAAGTGTCCAGACTGGAGCCAGAAAGAACAAAATATTGCTAAATATTGAGGAGTGGAAGAAATTTGTTGAAAGTGACAGCCTCCTATTGCTTTTTGCTCAGTACTCCAGTTTCTAACCCGGAGCATAACAGTCTGTTCTTGCAACACCTCATACAGACATCACTTGATCTTGCTTCTATTTCCTTCTGTGTGTCTGTGAGTCTGACATTTTCTTCCTTTTCCTACAACAGAGTCTGACTGGGGATGATGTGCTGACTTCCCTTGACCTCCTTGCTTTGATTTTCAAAGGAAGACCACTCAATCCCTAGACACGGGTACTCACATCTTTGAAGGCTAGGCAGAGGTGGAGATGGGCCAGTGTGTGTAAGTTTGCTGGGCCAGTAGAGGCTTGGGGCATTCTTATAATGCCACAATTCCTTAGCTGGTTGGATACACTTGCGGGGTGCACCAAAACTCAGAAGACTTTCCTGTACCCAGAGTTTACTCAGGAAATCCTCAAACTTTCCATGAAAACGGAAAATCCCCAAACTTCCTAGATATTTATGAAAATGTCAAGACTCTGAAAATTAGTTTCTCCCTCTTCTCACTCATCTACTCCCAGCCAAAATGTAGACTGGTGGAGACGCTATGCATAAGCCTGATATGACCTCATTAATAAGGATAGTATACTTGTTTTTTTTCTTTTTGAAGAGAAAAAATTGCCTTTGTGCATGGGCCCTCCTGGCAAACTGCTGTCAATCTATTGCTTGGAAATGTAGAAACTGACATATGTTATTCCTAATCTTGAGTGACAGTCGTTTAGCCAGCAGATATTTGCTTGGTCTTTGGAGAATTAGAACACATATTAAGTATGTCTATATTCTGTTCTTTCATTTTTTCTGAGTTGAAGTCTCACTCTGTTGCCCAGGCTGGAGTGCAGTGGCACGCTCACAGTCACTGCAGCCTTGACCAGCTGAGCTCAGGTAATCCTTCTTCCGCTTCAGCCTTCCAGGTAGATGGAACCACAGGCGTGCACTATCATGCCTGGCTAATTTTTTGATTTGTTGTAGAGACGAGGTCTCGTCAAGTTGCCCAGGCAGGTCTCGAACCCCTGGTCTCAGGCAATCCTCTCAACTCGACCTCCCAAAGTGTTGGAATGACAGGCTTGAGCCACCGCACCTGGCTTCTGTTCATTTCTTATACACATACTCGAGTGCTTTATAGATTAACACAAGGTCTCCCCAAGAAAAAAAACCTGTAACACTCAGAAGAGTAAGAGATTCAAAAAGAACATGACATTGACTTCATGTAAAAGCTGGAGTATGAAGCAGTAAGTAAGCTTATCCCTCTGCTTATTATATACAATGTACGAGAGGGGACCACAAAAAACCTGAAATTATCTTTTGGAGGGCGATCCCCTTGTATAAGTGTTCTAGGAACCCATTAGCATCAGTGTACCAGCCAGCATTGTTGTGAGAGGCTGCGTTTGGCTTCAGTGAATTTTTGGGGGAGATTCTTTCAATGTCTTTGCCCATTTCATAATGAGTGATTTACAAGCACACCTGCCCACCCTGCGCTGACTATTCAGCAGTTTTTGACCAAAAACGGTATGACCCCTGGTGCCCCACCCTTCCTATTCACCGATCTTGCCTGAGTGAATTTTTTTTTTTCTTCTCTGGATGAAAAAAGTCCTCAAAGGCAAACGTTTTGCTGATGTGGAAGAGGTGAAACAAAAAAATGGCAGAAGGACTAGAAGGCATAAAAATTGACGAGTTCAAAAACTGTTTAGGGCAGTGGAAAAAGCCTCTCGATAGGTGTATTGTATCCAACAGAGAGGACTTTGAAGCTGACTGAAGTTTAAGCATGTAAGAATTAATAGACATTTTTAACAAATAAATTTTGGAATTTTTGGTGTCCCCCTTGTATATTTCCTTCCTGCCCCACCCATCGCCCCTGCTCCATCTACCCTCAGTTTAGCTGTTATCAGTTGTGCTTATTTTATTCATTTATTTATTTATTTTGAGTTGGAGTCTCACTTTGTCGCCCAGGATGGAGTGCAGTGGCATGCATGCTCACAGCCGCCCCAGCTTCAACCTGCTGGGCTTTCGCGATCCTTCCGCCTCAGTTTTCCAAGTAGCTGGAACTACAGGTGTGTGCTACCACACCCGTCTAAGTTTTGATTTATGGTAGAGATGAGGAC
The DNA here is from genome assembly GCA_963574415.1 of Tarsius wallacei. Lineage (NCBI taxonomy): Eukaryota > Metazoa > Chordata > Mammalia > Primates > Tarsiidae > Tarsius > Tarsius wallacei. The sequence continues at coordinate 12,909 of CAUYQG010280609.1, read as the reverse complement.
CCGCCAAGTTGCCCGGGCTGGTCTCGAACCCACGGACTCAGGCAATCCACTCGCCTCACCCTCCCAAAGTGCTGGGATGACAGACTGAGCCACCGAGCCCAGCCAGTTGTGCTCATTTTTAGAGCCTTACAAACTCTACCACATCTTTCATTCTGTATGCACGCACTCTAATTAAACTACAAATGTTTCTTATTGGTTTGCGCTACCACACTTGGCATTTTTTTTTTTCTGGTCGAGACAAGGTTTTGTTACAGTGCCCAGGCTGGTCTCAAACTCCTGGGCTCAAGCGATCCTCCCGTCTTGGCCTCCCAAAGTGCCGGGATTGCAGGCATCAGCCACTGCGCCGCTTGGATATTCCTATTCTAGGTAAATGGAGGCCATCCCATTAATTCAGTGATTCTTAAATTTTAGCATACTCAGAATCACCTAGAGGACTTACTTGTTAAAATACAGATTGTTGGACATTATGCCCTAAAGTCTCTGATTCAGTTTATTTGGGATGGGGTGGGGCCCAAGAATTTTTATCAGTGTCACATTTCTTTTTTCTTTTCTTTTGAGTTGGAGTCTCACTCTTGTCGCCCAGACTGGAGTGCAGTGGCATGCTCATGGCCACCACAGCCTTGACCTGCTAGGCTCCGGTGATCCTTCCACTTCAACCTTCCAAGTAGCTGGAACTACAGATGCACGCCCCCACACCTGACTAGCTTTTGTGATTTATTGTAGAGATGAGGTCTCACCAAGTTCCCCAGGCTGGTCTCAAACCCCCAGGCTCAGGCATTCCTCTCGCCTCGGCCTCCCAAAGTGCTGGGATTACAGGCTGAGCCACCACGCCCAGCTCACTGTCACATTTCTAATGTGCTCCAAGGCAATGTTAACACTGCTGTTTTAGGATCACAATTTGGAAAAGACTTTTCTAGCTCACTCTTTTTTTTTTTTTTTTTTTTGAGTCAGAGTCTCATTCTGTCACCCAGGCTGGAGCACAGTGGCACATTTACGGCCACTGGAGCCTCGATCTGCTGGATTCTGGCAATCCTTCCACCTCAACCTTCCAAGTAGCTGGAACTACGGTCTCATGCTACCACACAGCTTATTTTTTTGATTTATTGTAGAGACAAGGCCTCACCAAGTTGCCCAGGCTGGTCTCAAACCCCTGAGCCTAGGCAATCCTCCCACCTCGGCCTCCCAAAATTCTGAGATTACAGGGTTGACCTACCGCGCCCGTCGCTCACTCTTTTTGATAGTTGCATAATCTTTAATAGTAGAGTTATAACATGAATTTTCTAGTCATTTTTCTATTGGTACTGATAAAGATTCTTTTATTGACCAAACTTTAGCAGACTCCTGCGCCTTCTCCCCAGTCTCTTTGTGCATTTCTTTGTAAAATTCAGTTTCACAAAGAACCTCAGTATCTGCTCACTCTCCATCTCTGATGAAGTTTCCCATCTTCCACAATCTCCCATGTAGTGTCTGATCACCCTGGCCTCTCCTCTTCAAGAATCCAGTTAGGTTGGTGGTTCCCTTATCCCTGATGTTACCTCCATAATTTTTCATCGACTGAGCCTCCCACAATGCTCCTTGGCTATAAATTCCCACTTCCCCTGATCTATTTGAAGTTGAGTCCAATCTCTCTCGCCCACTGCAAAATCACATCGCCATGGTCTCTATACCTATTGGGATGGTCCCGAGTGAAACCTGCTTTTACTATGCTTTAATAAGCATTACTAATTTTTTTTCTTTAACAATATACATGCCATCAATTTGCCTCTACATTCAATGGCATAGCAAATATCCTTATATTGTTTTGTTCGTATACTGGTGCTTTTATTTTGATAGGCTCCAGAACTATTAAAAAAAGTCTTCTGAGCTCAATTATGGGTCACAGGAAAAAATCGGTCTCACTGCTTTGTGGCCACACTTCAGCTAGATCTCATTGCTAGACTTGGCTCCAAAAGGTGCTCACTTTTTTCAGAAGTCAATCCTCCCTCAGAAGCATGATTTTTTTCCACCTTCATGGATGACCAGAGATGTGTGCTCTAAGCTCCTACAGCAGTTCCAGAAGAGGCGCGACCGCCTTGGAGTTGGCGACAATGGTGGCTTTGTGCTTAGCACCCCCTTGGAGATTTACTTTGCAAGAACTTCTTTCACTGTGCAGTAACATGTTTGGTGATGATTTATTGCTGTTTAGAAGTCAGTTAACTTATTTTTTATTTGTGTAAATTAAACGGGGTACAAGTTCACTTTTGCTACACTGGATGTATTGAGTGGTGCTGAAGTCTGGGCTTTTACTGTCCGTCGCCCGAATAATGTACATGGTACCCACTGAGTCATTTCTCATCCCTCACACCCTTTCCACCCTCCTGCACTTTGGAATCTCCAATGACCATCATTCCACACATCATGTCCACATGTCCACATTATTCTCCACTTACAAGTGAGAACATGCGTTATTTGACTGCTTCTGTGGTATTTTACTTAAGATAATGGTCTCCAGTTCCATCCACGTTGCTGCAAAAGATGGAATAGTTTTCCACTGTATTTGTAAATGACTTTTTTTTTTTAGTTAACTTATTTTGATTTGCAACTCACATACTGTGCCTTAGGACAAGCTTACAAGTCTGAGAAATGAACACTGTTAATTGAGTACCTGCTACATGCTAGGCACTTTTATTTATTTATTTATTTTTATTTTATTTTATTTTTTTGAGTTGGAGTCTCACTCTGTTGCCCAGACTGGAGTGCAGTGGCCGCTCCCGGCCACCGCAGCCTCGACCTGCTGGGCTCCGGCGATCCTTCTGCCTCAGTCTTCCAAGTAGCTGGAACTACAGGTGCGCGCTACCTCGCCCGGCTAATTTTTGATTTATTGTAGAGATGAGGTCTCCCAAGTTGCCCAGGCGGGTCTTGAACCCGCGGGCTCAGGCAATCCACTCACCTCAGCCTCCCCAAGCGAGGGATTACAGGAAGAGCCACCGAGCTCGGCTCATGCTAGACACTTTTAGAAACATTACCTCATTGCATTATGAAAAGAAACCTGAGAGGTAGGAATCTGCACAAGTAAATTTTGTCTTGTTGTCGAAGAAAATTAGTCTCAAGCTGATGAAATTACTTTTCTGAGCCTGTATGTGCTAGGATGTGGCCAAGTTAAGATTTGAACTCAAATCTGCCTGGCTTGTAATTTTTTATTTTTGAAACATTATACTGCTTCATATTGAGGGACTTGAAAGCAACAAATGGAGTTTCTATCTAGGCTATAATGATCGAATTTGAGGTTAGGTAGCTATATCGATACATTTTAATTCTTTTTCAAGCCTATGTTTCTTGGCTTTTATCTGTTATAGGTAACATCATGTACTCATTCGATTTTTAGAAATAATGGATTAAACATTTGTTTTTTCAATTTATGCTACACTTTTCTGTCTCATTTTTCTCTCCTTTTCTTTCTTTTTTTTTTTTAAATGAATAAAGAGCTGCTGGGTCATCAGTTCTCAGCCTAAAGAGTCACTATTAATCTTGAGAGCAGTTTTTCTGGTTGAAAAGACACCTAGACGTGAGTGGCAGCCTTCCAGGAATCAGAGTAGACACCTTGCTGGAGTTTATTCTCAACAGTGTCTCTTCTCTTTTCTGTTTCTGTTCTTGTCATGGAGTCCCAATTCTACCATTTTATGAATTTCCCGTCCTAGCCTCTCCTCCCAACTTCCCTTTCCCTTTGATCTTTTATAGTTTATATTCTAGTGGAGTGTTTGACCTCTGCTCCGAAATCATTATTCTATTTTTCTTTCCCACTTAGCCAGCACACTAATTATGCCAGATTCTATAGCTCCCTTTGCAGACCGTCTCAGCCTTTTTCATCTGTCACCTGGCTCCCTAGGAGTTGGTGTTGTGACACAATGCTTACTTGACTGTTTATGCATCCATCTCCGACCTCTTTCTCAGAAGCTTTCATAGAGCCGCTTGCTAAGTGCTCTGATAAATCTTCTGCTCAGTTTATCATCTCTCTTACAGTTCCCTTAACCGTGGCTTTATCTCCTGTTTTCTTTAAGTCCATGTTTTCTTCATGTCTTTATTCAGCAACACAGACAAAGGCGCAAGGGAAAATTAAAAAAGAAAACAATCCACTGTAGAGTCACCAGCTAACTTCCTTTGCCCAAGACGGTAATGCTTTGTACTTTGTGAGGTATTTGCAATTTTTCGAGTGATTTAAATGCCTCGGTAAGGTGAGATGGGGTTGCCTATCTCTTATTTGGGTTAGGAGAACAAGGAGGGGCCGTTAGGCTTCCGTTCAATCTTATTTCTCTTTCTCCTCATCCATATTGGAGTTACTAGGTCTCACTTCTTTAGAATGTTCCGGATTTTTTTTTTTCATGTTCTGGCTGCTTTGACAATCCACAGTCTCCACAGGTGGGTCCTCAGGACTTGGGGTAACAAGAAGAATGAGTGCTGATTTCACTCTATAAAGTTTGTGACAAAGCATTTCCGATACATTATTGAATTTGATGACATTAATTGTCCTGTGAAATAGGTCTTTATATTCCTATCTTACAGTTGATGAACCCAACTCAGAAGAAAGAAAATAAACATTTATCCACTATACATATACATATTTTCTAGGCACTTTGCCTTAAGGATAAATGACTCACCCCGAGACACACTGCTTATGTGGAGAAGCTAGAATTCATTGTATTCCTCACTGTCTCAAAGTGCCAGTGGCCACTGAGTCATACTTTTAGGAACTCGTGGCTTGTGGACTGTGGGTTCAGGGATCCAACCCTATTTTCTCTTTGGCTTTCTCATTTTTCTCTCCTATTTCTGCATTTCTGCATGTTCCCATCATGATTCTGTGAACCTCCCTCATATTTTTCCATCTTCCTAGACTAAAAGGTTGACTTTTCTTGGTCTGTTCTTGACCCAGCATCGGTGGCTTCTCTCTCTCTCTGCCAGCCCTTAAGTCTTACTGCAGCCCTCTTGGAATTCTGATTGATCTTACCCCAGCAGCTCCAGCCTGAACCATGGGAAAGAAGATTCTGTCCTGCATGAACTATCACAAAGATCCTTCAACACAGGGGAACTCCCAAGAGCATGTGTTGATAGTGATGCAAATCCTAAAAAATTTATTTTTTCTTTTAATTTAATTTTATTATAGAGATGTGGGGTACAAGGAAGGATTAATTACACAAGTAGGCTGCATGCGGGTGAAGTTTGGGCCTCCAGGTGGTCCTCACTTCCCCTGGTTTGGGGCCAGGTACTCTTTATGTCATTTCATGCCCTTTCTCCTCCCTCCCTCCCTGGCAGTGCCTAGTGACTGCCACACCCTCCCTTGTGCTGATGTGATTAATGTTCAGGTCCCAACTATGAGTGAGAATGCATAGTATTCCAGGTCTTTGTTTTTTAACGGTCATGAGCTGTTCATTGTGGCACCAGATTTTTCATGGAGTATCAGATGTTGGGTTAACATTGTTTCAAGGAATGGAATGGTCAAATTTGAGTTGTGGTTGGGTATTTTAAGTTTCTCTTTTAAGTTCCCTGATGGTTGACACCTTTCTACAAAGTTCTCTGTGTTTTTCTCACAGTAAAAAGAGAACAAGCAGCTCTGGACTTAATAGGTAGGATGAGTGGTGTCCGGAAGCCCAGTCTTAACAGTATCTGTAATGATGGCTGAAATCCCAGTATTAGCTAAAAAGTTTGGCTTTTTAATTGTTATTTTCCTCTTTTTTTAACACCTGCACTTGTATCCCCACCCTGACATGTACAATGCTCATATATCACCTTGGTGTGAGACCTTATTTGTGTAATGGGCACACGGTGTTTCCTAGGTTCCAGACACTGTTTTAAGACTTCACCAACATTAGTTCATTTAATCATATGAGGAAGGTACTAGTACAAATCACATACCACTGATGAAGAAACTGAGACAAAGAAAAGTTAACTAGCTCAGCTGTTGTTCTGTTGGCTAGAAAATGGCAGAGCTGGTTTGGAACTCAAGCATTCTGATTCCGTCTTTGCTCTTAGCTACTCAGATTTTTTTTTTCTAAATTCATGGCATACATACTCATACTCACTTCACTGTACTTTAATTGTTTGTTTAAAGGTCTGCCTCTCCATTCACCCTGTTTCACTAGGATGAGAGCTACTCAGAAACAGATATCTTTAGTTATTCATATTCTCCAGCAGGGAACTTTGCTGTGAGTTGTTCACTATTGAACCCTGTTGCTTACAATCACATAGACTCTCAAAGTTTTGGTTTGATGAATTAATCTTTCCAGCCTTCAGCACCAATCACAGGGATACACACACCATGGGCCTTATGGATGTTAAATAAATATGTGCATTCTGTGGTCAACAGTATGGTCTTACCACATATGTACTCTCAAATAACTCCCCAAATTATGATAATATTTATTACATTGTCTAAATTTAAGAATAGTGTCTAGTTAGTGTTTATTTGTGTACCTTCTTTCTACCATTTTAGCAATTATACAACCATTACAGATGAAGGACTAGGTAGACATAAATTACTGTAGATTGAATAAATTTGTCACGTGTTGCCAGGAACAGGGATCTTTTTGGGCACCTTAGAAGGCTTGAAAAAGGCTGACAAAGGGGCTTTTCCACTCCCTTCAGGTGTTTGCCCAAAGCTTTAAAAGTCTGGGCAGAAAAAGGAAAAAAGGAAGTCACTTTTTCCTCCCTCTAGTCTTTCCTATCTTCTTCCCTAACTTCTTTTTTTATTTCTTTCAAATAGAAGATTACAAAAGATGTTAACCAAAGAATTTTATTTCTATAATTTAATTTTCATTTTACGAAGCAGTTAGAGCGAGCTCTTCATTTATTTGTTTAATAAACCCAAGCATTCACTAACGTTTCCCTGAATTTTATATTCTGTCCCAATGTAGTGTGATGGCTTTATTTTTTTTTTTAATTTAACAATGAAGCAAGCAACCTTCTAATATGAAATAATAACGTGTCTCATGTGGTTGGTTTAGTGCTGTGTTTTAATTGTCAGCGTGAGGGGCCACAAGTTATCTGCATCTCTTCATCTTCCCTTTGTGTTTTTTTTTCCTTTTGTTGTTCCTGCCTGCCCTTTCCCTCCAAAAATAGAATACGAAGCATCTTCTTAGGTGTTCTTCCTTGATACCTTATATTGTAATTGCCGCATTTCTATTGTAGTATTGATTTGGAAAACTCATTGGCGTTCCAGTGTATAAAGTAATGGTAATCTGAATCCTGCTGGAGGGAGTTATTTAGTCTTTATTGAGGTGATTTACAGAGAGCTTTCTACCCAAATAAAATGCTCAGAGAAAAGAGAGATGTACTGAGGCAAAAATCATGCCTGTTTCTCAAGTAGCACCGGAATACAGAGATTCTGTCATTCTTGTTTTTTATTTCTTCATTCTTTCATTTCATTTCATGAATGATGATAATAAAATAAGTAAATGCACACCATGTATGTATTTCTGGACAGTTATGGATGACTTTTCAGGGATAACCTAGCAAATTTCGCCTCTTTAACATAACAAATAATTTGAAACATACTCGGGGAAGCTTCTTAATTTAAAAATGGTATGGATAATATTTTTGCAAAAAGGAGAAACCTTTCTCAGAGTGAGCATTTCCTTTTTATTTGTTTTGTCCATATAGTTCTTCAAAAAAAAAAATCTTACTTTGACTTGCAATATTCAGATACAGATGGAAAAAGTGCACTTGATTGACACATGAAAAATGCTCACAGTTCCCGTAGCATTTGTCAGTGAGTTCATCCAGAATGTTATTTCTATTTGATGCTCTCCTACTTAGGTCCCAGCAGGATTTCCATCAAAGAGCTCAATGAAAATAAGATTATAAATTTGGGGTTCCCCAAGGAAGGGCATATTTTAGAGAAGAAGGAGAGGGCTCCATTTGGAAAAATAGATATCTTACATTATTTTCCTCCTTATAAATCATCAGCAAGTATACTTTAGGTAGATTATTTTCATGGACTGTACCAGCTACAAGTAAGTTACATGTCATTATATCTTCTAGCCAATGGATGGGAAAGACTAGAAGTCATAAAACATCAGTTTTGCCAGGAAGTCCTCTGTGACCAGGCACATCATGACTCATCAATGCCTTCCAAATACCCTAACATAAAGAAGCTTCTTACAGGGAGAGATAAAAAGTCTCAAAGAGGTTATAAGGCCCACAATGAGAAAGGATTAGGGTTGTGATTCACACATGGCGTTACTTTATACTCTGTGCACTTCCCCACTCTAAAACTACGTCCAACCTCCATGTGTGAAGACATAACCCCCCCTTCCCCCCCAAAATACAAAAACTAGTGAAAATCAAGTAAGGTCTCTACAATAGTGGATTTCATTGTACCTATGTTGATTCGCTGCTTTCAGTAAAGTACTATTCTGTTATAAGACACTTCTGGGGGAAGCTGAGTGATAAATACACAAGTCTTTTCCGTACTGTTTTTGCGACTTCTGTGAATCTATAATTAGTTCAAAATAAAAGTGTTTTTTTTTTAAAAAAAAAAAAACCAGATCCATTATTTCTAAGAGGGCAAGAATTTCTTGACACCTGTATGTTAACACTACAGTGCAATGCTGACTTGTCTTTTCTTTTCCTCAAAAAATTGTTATAGTCTGTGAAAGGTTGGGCTGTACCTATAGAAACCTAGAAGAAACTTAGCTTATTCTTAGTTTAGTCTTTTTGCCTTAGCATAGAAGACATTCTACTGCAGGACAAGCAGCAACCTATCCCATCCCCCCTTGCAAATCTCCATCAGACGCAAGACCAGAACAGCCCAACCTTTCAGTCTGGATGTTTATGTCCACCCCAAATTCATATGTTGAGACTTAACCTCAATGCAATAATATTAATGAGGTAGGCCTGTATGAGGCCATTGGGTCATGATAGTGGAGTTCTCATGAATGGGATCAGCACCTTTACAAAAGAGGATAGAGGAGTTTGCTTGCCTCGTCTGCTCCGTGAGGAAGCAGCAAGAATAAGCCTTCAGTAAGTACTGACCCCTTTGTCTTGGACTTCCCAGCCTCCAGATTTGTGAGCAATTAATTTCCATTGTTTTCAAATTGTCTAGTGTGTGGTGTTTTGAGACAGCAGCCCCAGTGAACTAAGACGCAGACATACCAGAATGTATTTATTCAAAGAAATGTTGTATTCCCCAGGAAAGGATTTGTTGCTTACCCAGTTACTGTTCTGTGGCCACCAGTGTCTATGGAGCTCCTTGTGAGAAATTGCTGGAAGAGTCTGTGGCCTAATCTTTGGAATATTCTCTGTATTTATATACTTATATTTTGAAGATATGGTTGGCTTTTGAAAAAGCCGAGAGTCATCTGGGGCAAAGACTTGTGAAAAAATAAAATAAACTAGATGAAATTTAGTGCCCACACAGAGCTAAAATTTAGGCTCTGTTTGAAAACAAACCAACAGCAACATCAACTGTGTTAAATGTGATGTTATTTACATTTGTAAATATGGAGCTAGCTTTATGCAACTGAGCATCTTGAACATAGAGATGGATTTTGCTCCATCAAGAGCTGTTTTTGAGACCAGAACCCATTTCCATAGACTCAGAGGTTCAATGTCACGTTGAAGTAATGAGTTTAGTACTTAGCGCAGGACCTGATCGACAGTAAGTGATCAGTGAAAACTTTGCAGCTTTAATCATGGTGGACAATGATGATGATAATTATGATGAGTTTCACCCATAGAAAAGTGCCGTCCTTTGCCTTAGCCTTTTTTCTCAATCATCCAAAAAACTCAGGGTTGAACAAAATGAAAACTAGATTTTTCAACTCTACCATTCAATAACTGGCATTCCCAAGCAAGTGCCAGGAAACAGGACAAGGGTGTTGAGGGTGCAAGTGAGACCAGGTGGATTTGTTGTTTTCTGTGGTGGAGGCATGATGGCTGATAGGAGCCCTACAAGGCACTAAAGGTTTTGATTCTCCCTTGATTTACCTTGGAGAAAGTCACTTCTCCTTTCTCTTTTTTAGGACCTGGGGTTTTGCTCATCTTGCTAATATCTTGAGACTGCACTGACATAAATTCTGTCTTAGAAACGTCACAGAAAAAATATCCAAGGTGTTCATTATGTGCTTGAACAGTCAGAATCTCCAAGTAATTGATAATTGTTTGATAAATAGACTTGTGTCTCCCAGTGTGACTGATGGAAAGCCATGTTTCTGGCAGGCTGGAGGCATCTGGGTATCAGTTGCTTGAAAAATAGACAGACTTTTCCAGCTGGGAAAAAAAGTCAGCTCAGACATTAGAGAGTTCTGCATTTGGTTGACGGTATCTGACACTAATCCGCTGGTTGAAAAAATGTCATCTGGAAAGAGCGGCTTCTGGAGAGTTGACACTAGTAGCTTTCTTGGTGAACACTGATAAACTGACAAGTGCCAAACAAATGGGAATTTGGCTTCTAGGTGCCTCTGAGATTGGTTTACAGTTGCAGGGGCTGGATTTCACCTCAGAGTTTAGTATGTCATCTGCTGGACATTAGGTGGGGGCATAGACTTGTGGCGTACCATGCGGAGTAATCTAGGTGCAGTGGCAGGAGTAGAGCAGTGAGGAATAAGACTGACCAAGGGGCCTGTGATAGTGGTTAGTGGGGTGCATCTAAACAAGAGGAAAATTATCCTCTCACTAACTTCGAAGCATATCATATTTTTGGCTTCAAGATAGCTTTTCCTCTTGTTTTTAGCAAATGGCCATGTCAGCATTCCTTAAAAAGGTGCCCCTTTTCAGAAAGAGGCAGTAGCAATCCAACCCTTAGACTTGGGGCAAAAGTGGCTCCTCCCCTGAGTTCTGTGATTAAGAGGACTCTCCTTAGACACTCATTCGAGAACTCCCCCACTCACAAGGAGAGAAGTCAGTGGGAGCATGCCCATTTAGACCACCCAAAAAATTCCTGCCAAATAGCCCAGATCCAGTTCCAGGAACTTCATGGACTTCTCTGCTAGTAGTTACTCTTTTGTTTTGTTTTGGATTTTTTTTTTTGAGTCAGAGTCTCACTCTGTCACCCAGACTGGAGTGCAGTGGCACACTCATGGCCACTGTAGCCTCAACTTGCTTCAGCCTTACCAGTAGCTGGGACTACAGGCATTTGCTACCATGCCTGACTTTTTTTTTTTTAGAGATGAAGGCTCACCAAGCTGCCCAGGCTGGTCTTGAACCCCCGGTCTCAGGCAATCCTCTCGCCTCTGCCTCCCAAATTGCTGGGATTGCAGGTTTGAGCCACCGTGCTTGGCCATGTTTTTGCTTTTATTTTTTTTTTGAGACAGGGTCTCATACTGTCACCCAGGCTGAAATGAAGTGGCATGATCACGACTCACTACAGCCTTAACCTCCTCAGCTCAGGTGATCCTTCTGTCTCAGCCTCTTGAGTGGCTGGGAGTACAGGCATGCATCACCACACACCACACTTAGCTTATTTTATTTTATTTTTTTGTAGAGATGGGGTCTCACTATGTTGCCTAGGCTGGTCTGCAATTCCTGGGCTCAAGCAGTCCTCTTGCTTTGGCCATGGCAAATGGCCATGTCAACATACCTTAAAAAGGTGTCCCTTTTCAGAAAGAGGCTGTAGCAATCCAACCCAAAGTGCTAGCATTTCAGATGTGAGGCACCGGGCTCGGCCTTTTTTCCGGTGTGTTACTCTTGAAGGCAGATTGAGCTGCTAGCGAGCACACCTCTTAGCAAAGGAGTGGTCAAGGGGCAGCTGTTGGAAAGGGCTTGAAGGATCCTCTTATGGGGCAAGACAGGGCTAGAGATGAAGAGGAGAGGAAAAGGACAGATGGAGTTTGGGGGACACGGGCCAATCTTCCCTTGCCTTTACGTTCTGTTACAGCGTTCCAAGGAGCTGGAGAAATCCAAATTTAAATTTTAAATTTGGAGTCTTGTTCTAGGCCCCCATAAGCAGGCTTGGGGAAAACCAAATTGCCCCTATTTCTCTCCTGTATGGCCTTGCTTCATGCCACAGCTCATGGGACTGTACTTGCCGATGAGGCTAGGGAGCAAGGCAGCGATCACTGTTGCTTCCTTCATTTACCAGACATTCACTGAATACCTACTCTGTGACAGGCTCTGTGTTGGACACTAGGGAGATGCCATCCAAAACAGATGTGCTTCTTACCTCAGGAAACCCAGAGGACAGAGAAAGTATACAAGTAAAAAGACCAACTAATAACAACTTTCTAATTCCGATAAAATCATGAAACAAGCAGACTGGGTGCAGGGATGGGGAAGAGAAGGGAGAGGAATGAACTTGAGATGAAATGTTCCAGTTGAGTTTCTCTGAACAAGTGACATTTAAGCAGATCACTTAAGGGAGAGAAGGAGCCAGCCATGCAAGATTGGAGTGGAGGAGGGTTCCAGACCAGGAGACAGCACGTGGAAAGGCCGTGGGAGTGATGTGCAGGGCTTGCTCACAAAGGACCTTGCAAACAGCCCATGATAAGGGGGGCTTGCATTTTTTCTTAATTGCTCTCAGTAGCCATGGAGGTCTTAAGCATAATATGATTTATATATATATATTTATTTTATAATTGTGGGGTACAGGTAAGGGTTAGGTATACAAATATGCATTGTGCAGGTTCCCTTGTTAATGAGGTGTGCCCTCCCGTCCCCAGACAGATATTGACTACTGTTAATCCCACCTCCCTTCCCCTCCCAGCCCCACCCCCGTAGTTTCCTGCCACTAGTTGTTCAAGGTCCACTTATGAGTGAGAACATGTGATACTCAGATCTTTGTTTCTGTGAGAGATCACTCAATATTATAAACTCTAATTCCATTCAGGTTGCTGCGAAATTCATGATTTTGTTCTTTATGGCTGCGTAATATTCCATTGTGTGTATGTACCACATTTTTTTAATCCAGTACTCTTTTGATGGACAGCACGGGTGGTTCCATGA
>CAUYQG010280607.1:0-12986 GCA_963574415.1 Tarsius wallacei | reverse complement strand
TCCCAGCAACTTGAGAGGCTGAGGTGAGAGGATCACTTGAGGCCAGGAGTTTGAGACCAGCCTGGGCAAAATAGTGAGGCCTTCCCCATCTCTACAGAAAAATGTTTTAAAAATTAGCTGAGTGTGGTGGCACATGCCTGTAGTCACAGCTAATCAGGAGGCCATGGCAAAAGGATCGCTTGAGTCCAGGGGCTCAAGGCTACAGTGAGCTATGATTGCACAACTGCATTCCAGTCAAGGCAACAGAGCGAGACCTTGTCTCTAAAGAAAAAATTCTTCAATTCTTCATGTGCCTTCTCCCTATCCAGCATCAATCTTTCCCTGTTCCTCTAGAATCAGCCTCCCACCCAGTAGCCCAGATGCTGCACAAGCCCGCCATGGAGAGACCCACAGCTCCTCTGAGCCACATCACCTGGTCCCTCTTAGTGGCCTTGGGTCTTCGACCACCTGAAGTCTCAGCTACCTCTGTGGAACCACCCTCCTGGCCCTGCCTGGCCCTTCAGGATCCAACCAAGGTAATGAATGGGACAGTTCTTGGAAAGCGAGAGGACTGGACATTTCTTGTTACTACCACTGCCTCTGGAAGGGGATCTCTCTTTTTTCCTTCCTCAGAACTCATTCTTGCTTTACCACCTCCAGGGAAATGGGAGAAGGCCCAGGTGAGCAACTCTGAAGTTACTGGCACCCTCTGGCTAGGCCAATGGTCCTGCAATGGCTCTCCAGGGCAACACCTGGCAGTTCTCCCATATGTGTAGGGAGTAGCAGGGGGAACACTGCTTCCCATCCCTCCACTATCCCGGCTGCACCAGGCTGCCCCTCTGCAGATACCCACAGAGAGGTGTAAGGAATGGAGGGGCCGTGGTGCCAGCCCCAGCTAGGTGGCTGCCTGGCAAATGGATCCTGGCAGATGGAGGCCCTTCAGCGACCTTGGCCGCAACATATGCTTCCCTGGGCTTCCTGACTGATAGAGCTGTCAAGCCTCAGCCCGGTTCCTCTCCCTGCCCCCTTCTCCCAAGGTTCTAGCTCTGCGGCGTCATAAGAAGAGGAAGGTGGTGGGACTTCCATCTCCCTGGACTCCCCCTTTTTTTCAGACCTCTGTCTTGGTTCCTAGGATCTTTGAGTCGTGTTCCTCCTGCCCTGGCATTTGCCCCAAGTACCCACAGGGACGAACACACTCTCAGAATCCTTGGATGGAAAGGATCTAGGACAGACCTTGTCACAACCCATCATTTTATAGAGGAAAAATCGGAAACCCAGGAAGAGCGTATTATTTGCCCGAGGTGGCCCAGCACGTGGGGACAGAGCTTGGGCTTGGGGCTGGACTCCTGATTCCAGTGATGAGGCTTCTGATCTGCAGCTCTCACCCCTCACCCCTGCTTAAGTCCAGGCAACGGTTCAATGAAGTAAGAACAAAGGGAGCTTTTCAAGTAGAGGTGTCAGAAGGAAAGACTCTGGGTAAGAGGGACGTCCTGCCAACGTAATGACGTGGGATAAACTATGCATTGAAGCTGCAACGGGGATGAAGGAAGTACCACAGGCTGAACAGAAATACAAACACAGCAGCAACAATGAAGTTCATATTCAATTCGGACCTTCCCGACACTGATGTGAAAAGGGACAGTGTGCTCAGTTTTGCTGTTCTTGTGGTTAGGGGAGAGTGGGAAGAAAACTCGTTCTTCAGGAGAAATAATGGTCTCTCTAAAGTGAATTTTAAAGGAGATATTTGTGCACGATATTGGCTACAGGACAGGAAGTTCACCCACTGGGAGTCTGCAGGGAGGGTCCTCAGGAAGAGGAAAGATAGTGCCCTCAGAGTGCACCCAGGTCGCCCTATGTGTGCTGTGCTCTGCCCAGGTGAGACTGAAGGACCCGTGGGACATAACGACCAAAGGACGAAAGGGATGGGGAGGTGTCCTCTGATCTGCCTGGGACTATGACCACTGTCCAGGGAGATAGCCCCCACCCATTCTGAGACCAGAGAGCTTCCACATTCTCGAGAATCCAAAACAAGAAACCACCTAAAATCACACTCTCTCTTGCACTGCATTCTCGCTTTCACTGTCTCTGTCTCTGTGTCTCTCTCTCTCTCCTGGCATTGCATGACAATCTGGTCTAACCACCACACTGTCTAAGCAGAAAAGCAAAGACTTGCCCAAGGCCACAACGGAGCTGTAGAAGCAGGGGCCATAAGGTTGAAAGATGGGCCGCTCATTCTAGTCCCACCAACCACTCTGGGCATGCCGCGCCTGTTGGCAGCCAAGTCTCATCAGTCTTCTGCAGCTCGGCACACAGACACGGAGCCCAGCTCGCCCAGCCATGACTGTTCTAGCCCAGGAGCCATGCCCATCTTTGTTGGTTCCTTCCTCTCTCCTCCCGGCTCCCTGCTTTCTCCCCAACTGCCAGCTGCCCTGCCGTCCTCAGCAGCTGACCGCTGTCCAGCTGATTTCCAGCGGCACTTCCCACGTCAGGCTGAATTCTTTCACCTTCGATGAGACCCTGGTGTGCTTGCTGGAAGAGGGCGGGTGACTAATAAACCCTTCTCCCATGTGGTCTTCCTTCTGGAAGAAGCTGCCCACCTCTTAGCCAAAGTGAGCATTTAAAAATGTTTCAAAAGGGAGACTCTTCAAATGTCCTAGTTTAAAAGCCCTTTGTCTTCAAATGAGTTTTTCTCTTTCGCTGAAGGGCAAACTAACCTCACAGAGAGAAACCATGGTTTTAGGATCAAATATGCCCGGGTTTGAGTTCCAAACTCCAGCCTCCACCATCCTTATGGCATTGGAAAAGCCACATCTCAAAGCCTCAGTCTCCTTATCTGTAAACTGGGGCTAATTACAGTTGTGCATGAGTTCAGCCATGATAAGCAATAACATGTGTGAAATCCCTACCAAGGATCTGGTATGGGAAAAGCATGCTATAAATAGTGTGATTATTAATTTTCCTAATTATATTCTTATTCTTAATGTGATTCGCCTATACTGCATCTTTCTTCCAGTACGAAATTATAAACTGAGATACTGTCACATTTTGTATCTGAGAGGTTTCTGCCTACAGAATCCTTTTATACCTTCTTAGGTACAAAAAGCAAAAAGCAAAAGCAAAAAAAAAGACGAAAGAAAGAAAAATTCCAAACCAAGTTGCCACCCAAACAACAGAATTTCAGGGCATTGCCACTTGAGTCTCACAGAGCATCTCAAAATTCACACATTCAAAATACGAATCTCTGACTCTCCCTCACAAATCTGTTTTTCTGCTTCTTCCTCATTGCAACGAATGGCAATCCCATCATTCCAGAGGGGAAGGTCAATACTGTCACATCCATCAGGAGGGCTGGCCAGCTTGCTCTCCCTGAGCAGGACATCCAGAATCTGACGGCTCCCGGCACTCCCACACTCCCTTTCTCTCCTGGAGGATGCCGGTCTCCTTATCCCCTACAATCCTACCCAGTAGCCAGAGGGATCCCTCTAGAACATCAGTCAATCACATCATTCCTCAACTCAAAACCCCTCCAGTGGTGACCTCTTGAGATAGAAGCTAACGCCCTTACTAGGGCTGCCATAAAGTCCTGTACATCCTTCCCCCTTATCTCTTTGCCCTCACCTACTACACCCATTCATTCACTCGGTGCTAGCTAGCCACATTGCCTTCTTGCCCATGCCCTCCTCAGGGCCTTTGCACACGCCCACGCCCTCCTCAGGGCCTTTGCACATGCTGGTCCTTCTGCCTGAATGCTCTTCTCCTAGATCTCTGCCCAGCGTGTTCTCTCGCTTCCTTCAGATACTGGCTCTGATGTTGCCTCTCCAGTGAACTTTCTCTGATCACCTTATTTAAAATACAAGTCCCCCCGCCAACAGCACTCCTTTTCCTTCCCATTCTTTTTCTCCACAGGTTTTCAAAGATTTTGAAACATCTAAATCCATAAGTGTATTTCTTTTGCTTATGTCTTCAGAACATAAGCTCCAGGAGGGTAGGGACAAGTGCCCATTTTGTTCTTTTCTTAGTCCCCAGCACCTAGTGGGGGCCAGTAACACCGCAGGCCCTCAATAAATATTTACTGAATGGGTAAGCGGGCCTGTGCTCACTTGGGTTGATGTCACTACCCAAGTAAGGGCAGGCTTCTTACCAAGTCAACAAAGGGGCAAAGAAAGCTTTGTGGTCCTTTGTTCATATGCTTACAGTCCCTTCTACACACAGTGTCCTACCGAGTAGGCTCGTCTCTCCTGCTAGGTTATGAGCTGGGAGGGTTCTATTAGTCTCTGAATAATCAGCACCAGCGGGGTGTAATGACTATCAGCAAGAGCTTCGGACTCTCCTGGGTTCAAATCCCAGCTCAGGGTTGTGTGCCCTCGGGCCAGTCACCCCCAGGACCAGTTTCCTTATACGTGCATGAGGTGAATATTCCTGACAAAGAAGGGAGGTTGTGCTGCCACGCACAGAGCTGAGCACACAGCAAGCCCCTGGCACACGGTGTGCATCCCAGCTGGGACAGAGTTTCTAGCAGGTAGCTGGACAGAGTCCCCAAAGCTCTGTCTGTGCACTGGGCAAGGGTGAGCAAGGGGGCCCAGGACAGCCGAGCCTAGGGCCTCTTTCTCCCCCTCAGCAGGCTGACCTTCTCACTCACATACCTGAGTCTTATTCTGTCCAGCACAGGCTCCAGTAACATCTGAGAGCAGGAGTCCAGGTACCAGAAGGTCAGCGTCAGAATGTGCTCATAGGCAGGTGACCACAGAGATCCCAGACTGGCAGCCCATAGGCTGTATCGTGTGTATGTGTTTTACTTTGAGTCAATGTATATAAATTGAGAGGTTTTTATAAAAATCTGGATTTCTGGCTTGTCTTAAACAAATGAGAAGATCTGACAGCTTTGTGCCTGCATTCCTACATGGCAAGGATTGTCTGAGGCAAAGACATGGTTCCTCTTTTTTTAATTTTTTTGAGTTGGAGTCTCACTCTGCTGCCCAGATTTGAGTGCAGTGGCATGCTCGTGGCCACGGCAGCCTCAACCTGCTGGGCTCAGGCGATCCTTCCGCTTCAGCCTTCCAATAACTGGAATGACAGGTGCATACCACCATGGCTGCCTAATTTTTTGATTTATTGTAGAGATGAGCTCTCACCATGTTGCCCAGACTGGTCTCGAACCCATGGGCTCAGGCAATCCTCTTGCCTTAGGCTTCCAAAGTGCTGAGATTACAGGCGTGAGCCACCACCCCCGGCCGAGACGTGGTTCCTTTTTGCCAGAGTTCCTACCAGAGCTCTTGCTCTGGCAGCTGGTCTGTTTTGTTTGTTAGCTGCCTGGCTTTGACATTTGGAATCTCTACTCTGGTCTAATCCCATTTTACAGGTAGAGGATCAGAGGTCAGGGTGGGTGGCATTTGCCCAAGGCCCCCCCAGGTAAACCAGTCAAGGGGCTAGGACTCGAACCCTAGAATTGCAGCTCTGAATCCAGGGTGCGGGACATAGAAGGAGGCTAAGAATACAGCCATGCCATGTTCTTCTGGTTGGTTCCCCACTGTCAGGTGGAAAGAATGGGGGCTGGGGCTGAGGGGAGATCCTTTTTAGGAAAGGTTGCTAGGGCCAGAGAGGTAAAGCAGAGAGCACCAGCTCCAGCTGCAGTTATCGAAAAGCCTCTTCCCACCTGCTGGCAAACCCTGGTCTCCCCGCCCTGTAAAATAAGTTCAAGGGACAGGCTCAGCCTACACCAGCTCTGTTGGCACGGCATTCTCAAGTGTCCCCTCTCACTTGCCCTCTCCCCAGAGCAGGCATCATAGGGCTCTGACATGGCATCAAGAGCAGGGCTTTGTCCTAGGGCAGAATCCAGCCAGAAATCCAGTTCTGAGCAGAGGACTGACTATGAGCTTTAACCTCAGCTGTAAAACGGGATTTCAGTTGTGAAGACTGAATTGGACAATGCATGCAGAGAGCTCGGCACACACTGCTCGGTGGACAGTGGTTTCTTTCCCTTATTTTAACGGAGTTACTAATCCCCAAAAAGTTACAGAACTGGGTAACTTTAAAAATTTAAATATAGTCATAAAAGGGGCACAAAGCCTTTGAAAAAAGCCTTCCAGTTATGCCATTTAAAGATAAACCACTGATTAATGTGTCTGCTGCCCCTCCTCATTTTTTTCTAAGCACAGATGTTTTCAGGGGGTATGGGGTTGTTCTGTTCACACAGTTATAACCATCGAATATATACAACTTTGTATCTTTTAAAAATTTACCATGGTTTAAGAATTGCCCATATCGCATAATCTTCATCAGAAGTATTTTATGGGCTGCATAACACTCATTTCATGGATCCATCACGGTTCATTTAACCTCCCCTCTCTGTTAACACTCGGACTTTCTATAAAAATATAACTCTACAATTATTATCTTTGTACATAATTATTTTTCTGTGCTTAGAACTTTTTCCTCAGGCCAGATCCCTGGTAGCGGATTTATAGGGTCAAAAGGTATGAACGTGCCGCCAAGTTGTTTTCCTGCAGGGTCATTGCCACTTGACCCTCCCACTCCGAGCACATGAACATCAGTGGAGCTTTCTACTTGACAAAACCACGGGCACTTAGCCACAGCCTTAGAAGGCAAAGAGTTCAAGCTCAGACATGTGAACCATCCAAGATGATATTTCTGTGTCTCTTCCGCCCTGTGGCAAGTGTCTTCACCCCCCTGTGGCAAGGGGGAAACTGAGGCCTAGCTCAAAAGTGGCCTGGCTCCAACATGGAAAGCGAGCCTTCCCAAGCATCTCTCTCTCCTCATTACAGCATGTCCTATCCATGTGACAGCTCTGCATTGCTGTTTCAGTCAATATTTACCAAGTGTCTGCTGTGTGCCATTTCCTCCTCTGCCAAGAGTCCCAGTAATAAGAGCATGTGTCAGTGAGGGGATGGGCAGAAGAATGAGTCTCTGCAGGACTCAGGACAAGGTATCCTGGAGCAGAGTCCTGAAGGATGGGTGTATAGTTATTCTCCAGATACCTCCAGAAGCTGCCTGTGCAGGAGCATTCCAGATTTCACGTGGGGGCAGGAGTTGGTGTTTACAGAGTCATGGTGCAGTTAAGAGAGCCACAGGGGGCTGGGTACGGAGACCACACAGTGTAGGGGCATAGGGGAAGTACAGAGAAAGGCTGGGCCAGGAAAGGGGCAGGGTGCCTTGTGAGCCTACAGAAAAAAGTTCTGATCAGCTTTAAGGCCAAGGTCAGGTTTAAGGCTTGATAAGGTTTAAGGTTCAAGGTCAAGGCAGGTTTAAGTCAACCTGATATTATAGAAGATGATCCTGTATCAGCTCTACCGAGCAGGGACTAGGTAGAGATGAGGAGAGGTACCAGGAGAGCAGGTCAGGGACAATGGGGCTTTAATAAGGGTTGTGTACACTAAGATGAGAGGCCGGGAGAGAGAAATTCAAGAGATAGACTCTTCGGGGCCCAGAAGAGATGGACTGTGGGGAATGATGGGAGGGGAGAGACAGGATGATGCCCGGGCCTCTGGGTGTGTTGGCCCCACTGCCTACCCAATGTTCAATCCCTCCTTCTCCCTCAATAACAGAACCCTATTCAGGGATGGCTTAAAACATACAAACACCCAACTCCGTATCCACAGTTGCAGTAGCCGTTCTGGCCTGTGGGTTGTGAGCAGCACCCCGGGCTTGAGAACCTGGTTAGGTGTCTGATAACCTTTAGCAAGGGCAGAAAGAGAAGTGGGTGTCACGCTTTCAGGGGCTTGGAGTCTTCACAGGTGCTGGAAGCAGGGTTGGGCTCAGAATCAAGGCCTAGCAAACACTTGCTTAGGGAAGTCGGGCAGCCAAACGGACGAGCTAGCAGCCCTGAGAAGCCGTCAAGCCAGGTACCAGGACGAGGGACCATGACAGAGCGCCACCCTCTGTCTCTCTCCAGACCAAGCCTGGCATAGTATAGACAGCACTGTACTGGAAGCCAGGACATTCAGCTCTGCCACTGACTCACAGGCTTAAGGGAACACCTCTCTACCTCTGGGTACCTCAGTCTTGCCATCCGTAAAATGGAGATAGTGTCTCCCACCTCATAGACCTCTGCCTTCCTTGTCAGCCTTGTCTCCCACACACCTCCTTCCCACCGTCTTCGCTAAACTTATCTGGAGGATTCACTGTGCAATGCCCTTTACCTGGAAAGCTCTTCCAAGCTTCTGCAGCCTACACATCTTCCACATTCCATTCAGGCCTGGACACCTGTGTGTAACTTCACGGGAGGCAGAGTTCACAGCTTCCTCCTGTGGTCCCATCGCATATGCGCCTTTCAGAGCATGTGTCTATATACATCTCCACTTGCAGACCACGGCCTTCCACACTTTGGGGGGCTCTGAATTCCCACACGTACCCACGCATGGGCATGCACACACGCATGTGTGCTGCTAGAGCACTGTGAAGGGCTCTGGAAGAAAAGGTTACCAGACCCTTATCTGGGCTCCACACAGCCCAGGGCACCACAAAGCAGCTGTAGGCACTGCTCCAGCCAGTGCATCTCCAGCCTGGCCAGTGTGGAGCTCAAAAAAGCTTCCTCAATGAATACATGGTCCCTCCTTCTCCGCCTCCAAAAGGCCTTTTGATGGCACTGGTGCAGACACACATTCCTTGTCCTCAGTGCTGGGATGGCCACCTAGTGAGTTCTGTTCCAGCCACTCACCCATAGAAAGGCACTGCTGTGCCTATCTTACTGACGAGATGAGGCAGGCCAGAAAAATTTTCTGGCTCGCCCAGGGTCACAGGAATCAAAGGCACTATGGGCCAGCTGTGGGCCCTCTTCCTCTAGAGACCAGAGTTCTGTGTGGCTTCTGATACTAACCCTTCTTGGCATCTCAGGGACTCAGGTCTCTGTTTGCAAAATGAGGCTGTTGAGACGTGTGAGCTTCAGGTACCTCCAGGTGCTGCCCTTCCACGATGCAAGATGGGAGAAGGGAAGAACAGGATTCAGAAGCAGGAGTCTCTCAGGAAGCCGGTCTTAAGTTCTTACTCTCTCTTAAACGCTCTCACTCTGTCTCTCACCTACCCATGCGCACTGAGTATCAAACTCCCACAAGGCCCTCTAGGGCAAGCCACAGACTGGGAGGAAATATTTGCAAAATACATATTTAACAAAGAACCTGTATCCAAAATGTAGAAAGAACTCTCATACAACTCAAAATAAGGTCAACGGTCTAGCTTTTTTTTAATGGGCAAAATATCTGAACAGACAATTCACCAAAGAGGATCAGATGGCAAATAGACACAAAGAGAGGCTCAGCATCACCAGTCACTAGGAAAGTGCAAATTAAAGTCATAAGAAGATGCCACCACAGTAACGGGAAATTGCGGGGCTGTGGGGAGGTGGGATTGGCAGTAGTGGGAATCTGCCTAGGGAAGGGGGGGCACCTGCGTAATGAACATTTGTATACCTAACCCTGAATTGTACCCCACGTCTTTAAAATAAAAAAAATTAAAAGTTAAAAAAAAAGAAGATGCCACCACATACCTACTAGAAAGGCTAAAATTAAAAAGACTGACTATGCCAAGTATTGATGAAGGTGTGGAGAAACTGGAACTCTCACACACACACTGCTTGGTGGGGATGTAAAATCGTTTGAACACTTTGGAAACACTTGAGCAGTTTCTTAAAAAGTTAAATGTGTATTTACCACATAATACTACCATTCTACTTCTAGGAATTTACCCTAGAGAATAGGAAGGCATACAAGCATTGGAAGATTTGTAAGCATATGTTCATACCAGCATACAGAAAAAAACTGGAAACGAACATCCACTGACAGATGAATGTTTAAACAAATCACGATCTATCCATCCCTTATCTATACCATGGAATACTACTCAGCAATGAAAAGGAATACATTATTGATATATCCAACATGAATCTCAAAATAACTATGCTGAGTGAAAGAAACCAAGCCCAAAACAAGTGCATACCATATGATCTCATTTATATGAACTTCTAGAAAATGCAAATTAATCTTCAGTAAGGGAAAGCAGATCAGTAGCTGCCCAAGGATGAGGGGAGAAATTACAGAGAGGCAAGAGGAAATGTTTGGGGATGATGGATGTTCGTTATCTTAATTGTGGTGATGCTTTCGTGGGTATATACAGATTTCAAAACTTACCAAGTTGTGTACTTTAAATACGTGCAGCCTGTTGTGTATTGACTGCATTTCAACAAAGCTAGAAAAAGGAGGAGGGGAGGGGGGAAGCCTAAGGAAGGAGACGGAGAAGCAGCAAGCAGGAGTCATCTTGGGAAGTCAGACACATGCACACACATGTGCACATACACACACGCAGGCACATGTGTCACACACACACACACACACACACACACACACAAACACACACACACACATGAGTATGGAACTGCCACTGGCCTAGAGGCAGCTCTAAGAATCTCTCAACCCAGGATTCCATCTGATAAGGACATCAAAACCATTTGTTGTTTACCCAACATTTTTCCAGAGTATTTCCTGTGTATGTGGCTTGTACTGGGCCCTGGGGATTCATAGGTAACTCAAAGACAGTCCTTGCCCCAAGCAATTCATTCTAGCAGCCATGGTGTAGTCTTCTTAAAATTCAACCTGAACATTTGGCCACATGTCCCTCATCCCCAGCCAGGCTCCCTTCACGGGCACCATTAGGGCTCTTCTTCTTGGACATGATTGATTTGTTTTCTCTTAGGAGAAAGCCTTCAATTAGCTCACAACTCCAGCAGAATTCTGTCTTTATCTGTGCTAAACAGACATCCAGGCTGAACCCCAACTGATTTCTAATAATTAACTAATGAGGTCTGAGTAAAGTCTTCACAGAATCACAGAAATTCAGGGCAGGAAAGAATGTGGAGGTTTCAAAACCCAGCATCCTTCTACCTGAAGTTCCGCTTCTCTGAGTAACATTCCTGTTCTGTAGGGGCCCAGACCCAGTTTGAATACCTCCAGTGAGGAGGGAGCTTACTACCCACTGAAGATGCAGTGGATCCTTGGGAAAGTAGGGAAGTTATAAAGTTCTTTTTTTATAACTATGGATGGAAGGGTACTGGCATTTATGAAGCACCTACTATGTACTAACCCCTAGGCTAGGGGCTTTACACATATGGGACTCAAATCCATTTGGTTCTCATGCCAGCTTTACTCCTGTGGGTCCAGGGTCATGATCATGATGCTCATTTGTATCACTGAGGTAACAAAGGGTCAAAGAAATAAAGTGACTTGCCCAGTGTCACAAAGCAGGTCCATGGCAGAGACTAAGACGGCAATCCAAGCATGTACAACTCCAGTCTGTGTTCTTGTGTTTCACTACTCAGAAAGCAGAGCAAAAGGTCTGGTGCTGTCCAGGCTTGGACCCTGGTCTTTTGCATTTGGATGGCTGACCTCTGGGATTCCTCATAACATTGACCTTCTAACAAATGCTAAGGCCCATATTCTCTCAGCCCCCAGAGTCAGGAGCCCCCTCTCATGGAGGTGGTGAGAGGCTCTCCACAAGGAAGCCCCTAAGCAGCGAGTTGGTTCAAGTTGTCTGACAGCTCCAATCTGGGCCCCAGCTACCACCGAGGGATGGCAGGGAGGGTACAGAGAGGTCAGAGGCTCTCCAGCCTCTGAGAACACAGAGCTTAACACGGAGACTGGGCTTTGTGAGGGAGCTGTGGGAGTCGGAAGAGGGACCCTGAAAGTCAGTGTCCGAGCTGGGCCTTGAGACACATCTGAACATGGGGGGGGTAGCAGTAGTCGTAGAAAGAAAGCTTCAGGAAAAAAGAATGGTGTCAGCCGGGCTCGGTGGCTCAGACTGTAATCCCGTGACTTGGGAGGCTGAGGTGAGTGGATTGCCTGAGCCCGCGGGTTTGAGACCCGCCTGGGCAACTTGGCGAGACCTCATCTCTACAATAAATCAAAAATTAGCCGGGCGTGGTAGCGCGCGCCTGTATTTCCAGTTACTTGGAAGATTGAGGAGGAAGGATTGCCGGAGCCCAGCAGGTCGAGGCTGCGGTGGCTGGGAGCGGCCACTGCACTCCAGTCTGGGCGACAGAGTGAGACTCCAACTCAAAAAAAAAATTTGAATTTTTATAGTATTTTATAGTCCTTTTAATGGCTTTTCCACCTTAATATTTTTGCTCTATCTGGAATTTGTTTTAATATAATGAATGAGATAAGGACCGAGGTTTTTTGTTGTTGTTGTTTTTTAGGTTTAGTTTGGATGTTTACTCAGTTCTCCTAACATCATTTATTGATGAATCCATGTTCTTCCCATTTATTTGAAATGTCTCTTCTATCTTATACAGGTGCTTAATGACATAGGTACCAGCAGAAAGTCTGGGGTAACTAAACTCTGAGATCCTGGCCAGTTCTTCATTTTTATTGCTGACAGTTTTGGCTTTCAGAAGGCAGAGGAAGTATCTAGAAGAACTGCAGGCATGGGCTGAATTCTGGCCAACCAGGCGGAACAGGCTGGTGAGGGGAAGTGACAAGAGCCTCGGTAGAAAGTGACTGTGCCACTCTAGACACCCTGTCTACCTCCTACCACTTTGATCAACCTGCCAGCTCCATCCAGCCTAGCTGGAAACCCCCCTTAATGGTCAGCATCCCTGTCAGCTTGGCTCTGTCTCTAGCAATGGGAAGCTTGACAGACAAGTTCCCCAAATGTGCCCTCCTTTCTCTGGCCTCCCCTTCTTTGTATGTCCTCTTCCCTTTGCCTACAGTACTTTCCCTCACGTTTGCCTAGCTATCATCCTTTGCATCTCCATTTATTTTTTATATTGATTGATTGATTGATTTGGAGTCTCACTCTGTTGCCCAGACTGGAGTGCAGTGGCCGCTTTCGGCCACCGCAGCCTCGACCTGCTGGGCTCTGGCGATCCTTCCGCCTCAGCCTTCCAAGTAGCTGGAACTACAGGCACGCTACCATGCCCGGCTAATTTTTTTTTATTTATTGTAGAGATGAGGTCTCGCCAAGTTGCCCAGGCGGGTCTCGAATTCTCGGGCTCAGGCAATCCA